>JAAAKG020194264.1:0-24290 GCA_010014905.2 Druon quercuslanigerum
GGGATAGGATGGGATGTGTGTGGGGGTGGTAGGGGGTGTGTTGTTTTAGAAATATTTTGTTGGAGTTTTTAGTTTTTTAGATTTTTTTCGTTTATCGCTTTTAAAAAAAATATCTTAATAAAATTGTCTGCTGAATAAAAGTATATTAATCATTTTAGAACTATCTAAAATATATCAGTTCAAAATTTAAAAAAAATGAAGAGTGTTGCATAGATAGTTTTCATAAAGGAAGGTCATTTTCTAAGATTTTCAGCTTTATTCAAACAATCGGAAGCTGATTGTGAAACTTGTAAAAAGACTACGTCACCTCCGACCAGATTTTTCTGTCTTTTATGATTCTTGACATTATTCTCTTAATTTTTAATGAATTTTAATTTTCAGAATATTATTCTGTTTTGTTATTTATTATCGACATACAATTTGTTAAAATTATAATGAATAAATATTTAAGAAAAACTTCACCACTTCCCAATATTTAAATTTCGACGAAAACCTTGCAGATAGAAAAGAATCGATCAAGGCCTAAAAGAATACATATTTATTGAAATTAAGTGAAAAGTTAGATTTTTTGTAATGTGGAACAAAAAATTTTACTCATGTTTAAAGCTTTCTAAATTAAAAATTTGTTACTTGAACACTTAGGGAGAAACATGTTTCTGATTTTTTATAAATTACGCTTTGCTTTAGGGATAATGATTGTTTTAAATAAATTTAAATATCTTTAAAAGGTGGTTTCTTGTTCCGGAATCAATTTTCTTGTTTAAAAAAACATCTCTGTTCCCATGATATAAAACATCGACATGGATAGTCCAGCTCTTCAGTACGAATTTGATATCTATTTACGAAATATAATTAATAAATTTCAATCATCATCGAATAAAATTCCAGCTTGATGGTATGTAAATTGTAATAATGCAATATTTCGTTGAATTTAGTTTCCATTACAAGCATGATCTATTTTACCTCGTTTTATTCACGCCTCGAGTCGAGGTTCGACAAAAATGTTTGATGAATTTTCAATAAAATTTATTTAATAGAAGCTTATTTCATTATGTACTTTATTTTAAAAGTTTCTATTAGTTGAATCACGTAATAATTTGTTTAATTTGAAATCTCCTTCCACCTTGTTTCATAAGATTTGATATTTTTACTCAATATATCGAAGATTTCTCAGTTATTTTCACGCAAAAAGATATTTTCAAAAAGAATTTAGGGTATTCAAATACTCTGATTTTTTAAAATGATTAACACAAATTTAATGGATTTTAGGTAATTTTAGGGCATTTTAATTTGCCACAAAATATTTCATATAATTACAAAAACTTAACGGAATGAGAAAGCATTTCAAAGCTTCTTAGGGATTTTATGGGACATGAAGGGATTGTTACAGGTTTTACAATTTTTCAAGTCTTTTTCAAAATCCGTCGATTTTTGTAAAAAAGCATTCAAATTCAAAAATAGGGACAATTATATAAATATATAAAGCCAATTTAATTCAAGAAATTTGTTTAGGCCTAAAAATTGAAGATTCATGTTTTTTGCCTAGGTGACATCTGATAAGAAATGTGTTGAAGAAACCATATTGTTTTTTCAAAGACTTTGATATTTTTTACGACAAAGTGACATTTATAACATTAACATTTTTTTACAACAATATGATTTTCGTGTATCTCAAAAATAGGGACTAATATAATTTAGTAGTCTCAACAACTTTTACATCTAAGTGTTTCTTTAAAGTCAATTAATTTAGAAATTAAATTTAAATTAATAAAATATCAAACAGTGAACCTAATCTTTATTTATATCATTCGCTACATTATAAGAACGATAGTTGGTACAAAATAGTTTTTTTCTAATTTAAAAATAAATAAATTTATAATGAAAAACCTCAGGTGACTGACTTAAGATGTTTTAACGATAAATTTGAGAATATTTAAGTGATCGTTGTACTTTTTAAAGTCAATTTTTTTCCTTAAATAAATCTACCTCTGTTTCCCACGATCTAGAAGAAATTTTAAATATTTTCACTGAATAAAATTATTTTGGGAACGATTTGTAATAATACAATATTTCGTAGCATGTATCCTCTATCGAATAAGATTTTTATTTAGCGAAGGCCTAGTTTTGCCAAGCTCTCTTTCTGTACATAAGCTTAAGGAAACTAGATGGTAAATTTGGTAACGCTACTCCAGTAAATACTCTAATACAGCATGAAAAATTTCAAAATATTTAAAAAATTTTCTAGAAAACTTTGGAAAATAAATCTTAATTTAAATTGTTCTTTTAATATTCTAATCATTCTCAGTGAGAGCAATTTTCTACAAAAATTATGATGCTCAGTTGGGACATTTAATTTTTCAAAACCAATTTAAATTTAGATCTGAAAAAAGAATTTTTCATGAGATTTACAATACATTTGTCTTTAAAAGGAGTATTTTCTAAAAAAAATGCGATTTGTGTTTAAAAAATAAGATTTAGAAAAAAATTATAATTCAGATCTGGAACCAAGAATTTTTAAAAAGAATTACAATTTTAACTTGAAAGGAAATAATTTTAAAGATAATTATGATTCTGATTGGTGATAGGAAATTTTTAAACAATAATTCCACTGCAGATCTTAAAGAGGGAATCTTTCGTAAGAGTTACTATTCTGGCTTGAAGCAGGAAATTTCCGAAAAAAAGTATACTTTCGAATTTGAACACGGAACGGTTTATATAAAACTTAATTGAAGCCTTAGATATGTCGAAAAAGTACCTAGAAAATTTCTAAAAACGCCTTTTAATTTAACCAGATTTTATCAAAGTTTTTTCTTCGTAAAATATTTGTTTAAAAAAGTATATAAATAGTATGGTTGAAAAGAATTCGATTTTTTTAGATTAAAAATTTACTTTTTTCGTAAAACCTTATGTTTTGTTAAAAAAAATTATGTTTTTTCCGGAAAAGCCAACTGGAATAATTTCTGGCTAAAAATACAATTTTTTTAATATTTTTTTTTCTAAATAAAAATGCATCTGTTTTAAGGAAAATTTCTTCTTATTTGATAAAAATGCAACTATTTAGTAGAGAATTCCACTTTTTTAAATGATTACTTAGGTTAAAAATGCGACTTTTTGAACTGAAATTTCAATTTTTTTCGTATAAACTCTTAAAACGCTAAAAAATTGCATTACTTTAAACGGACCATAATTATTCCGAAAATTTCGTCAAAAAAATCCTCATTTTTTTGAACATCATTAATTCTGAAAGGTTCTCGGAACTTTTAAATATATTTTTAAAAGGGACCTTAGTTTTCCAAAAGTTTTTTGAAAATATTTTTAAACTAAGAAATTGCCTGAAAACATCGCAGATTATTTTTCTACATTTTAAAAAATCTTTATAAATCTTGTGGAATCTTTTTGTATACTCTCTTTAAATTAATTCGAGGACAAATTTATTTAAAAATTTTCAAAGAAAGTTAAACAAGTTTTAATTCTTTTTAAATGCTTCAGAATTCATCGAAAAAGACGAAATTTTAACCAAATGACTGAATCTTTAACAAGTAAGTTGCATTTTCCAACTAAGGGGTAAATTTTGAACTAGAAGGATAAATCTTTAATAAAAAAAAAAATATTTCAAAATAAAAATTTGAAATGAAAAAAAAAATTACCTTTTATAATCTTTTCAAAGAATAACTTTTCTTTGACAAAAAAAGCAACATTTTAATACAATGCTCGAGTTTTAAAACTAAGAGATAATTTTTGAACTAAAATGATGAATCTTGAGAAAAAAACTCAGTTTTTCAGAAATTAGTTTGAAACCAGAAAGACGAATTAGATTTTTTAAAAATTTTTAACAAAAACATTTCTTCAGCCAAAAATAAAAAAACTAACAAAATTATAATTTTGGATAAAAATAATGTATTTTGTCAAAAAAACAAGCATTTTGAGTAACACTGTATTTTTAAAGTTAATTTGATTTAAAATTTCAATATACAATTAATAAAATTTTTTTATTGAATAATAAACAGTATTCAGTATGGAATATTGTGAATTGAAGAATTTCAAAGTAAGTTAGATGCTGCATCATGTTCTCATAAAAAATGTTTATGCCTAGAGCCTCAAATTTTGTAGTTTTTAATCATGTAAATTTTGCATGATCAATCAGGCATTCTATCATTTTGCATGTTTTATCGTCAAACTTGTAAATGTTTAACTAATATACAGATTTTCGATATGAAGTGCTAAAATTTTTAATCACTTTTATCAGAAATGTAATTTAGATTGTGTAAATAATGTCAAGGATATTTTTTATTTACAGAATATGCATTTGATAAATTTTTTTATCAATATTCATTGAGTTAGATGAAATAAATATTATAAGTTAAAATGCCATTAATTATAATAAAGAATAAAGACAATATTTTTTAGCATTTTAAACTGCGCGCGATTATTGACCAATCAGATTGCGAGTGTGACGCATGCGCAGTTGAGTAAGGTGCTGTCGTTGGGAGGACTGCGGTCGCGTCGATCACCAACTTTTCATTTCGCTTTTTGAAGCATAGTCTCTGTATATTTATAAGAATTATGAAAAGAAAATTTATCCATTGATTTATAATATTAAAAGGAAGAGCATATATTTTTCAATAAAATGCATACCTTGTATTGCAATAGTTTTCAATTTTTCATCAGGCTTCAAGTATCATTTTCATTCATTTTACTTGAATGAATCATTTACCTGGATATTTTTTATATAAAGTTCGAAACGCTCAGGTTGGTGATATTCTACTTAAAGCATTTAAAGTTCTTCAAGATTACATACTTACATGTTATGTTTTCGAAAGTGGGGGGGTAGCGTGTCACCAGCCCCCCTACCTTAACACTTGCAATAACCCCTTCAGTTTTGTGGCGCAAAATTTTTTACTTTGTGGGTGGCGGGGGGTACTGTTGAGGACCTCTAGAGCGCGCGACTGTTAGTTCTCGCGTCGCGCGCTCGATGGTATATTTTTTTCGCGCTTGAGAATGCATGTACCTCGCGCTACGCGCTCGATCTTTTTATTTACCCCTCATTTGTGCACAAGCCTTTTAAAATGAAAGTTTAAAGTATCGAAAACTGTCATTTTGCGATTGTAAATTCTCTTTTGTTAAAGCTTCTTCGGCTTTAACGAATACATTGTCATGATGTATCTCATGCAGTTGATTTTTTTTTGAAATTTTTTTATTTAGTATCGTTTGTTACTATCTTCTCTTGGATCAGTACAAGAAAATTTCTGTTCTTTATGTTTAATTTTGCTTTGTCTTTTTAGTTATTGAAACGTAATGAATAAATATGATAAAAAATCATACTTTTAACAATCTCTTTTTATTTTGTGTATATTTCTTTCTAAAATACAACGGGTATTTAAAATATGCTTTGAATTTTCTGCATGGATCCCAGGGATTCTCCAGGGTGAAGGGGAGGCTGATAATAAAATATGTGCAATAATAAATTCTTCTATTACGCTTTAGAAAAAACTACGTATTGTAATTAAAAACAAAACTTTTACAAGTCCTTTACAGACCTAGCCCTCGCACCTACTCCTTTATTATATTGCATTCTATATTTCTCTCTTGTGTAGGATAGCTTGTTTACTTAAATTAATTTGTTTTTAAACATTAGAAAGAGAGAAAAAAAACACTTAAAACAATAAAATACTATTTCAAAAATAATTCTTATTGAGGTACTCTTACTATTTTTTTATATTTACAAAATCAAAGTAAAGCTACAATATTTAGAAAAAAAGCAGATTACTGGCATTACTATATGAAAAGTTAGTTATAAAAAATAAAAAATTGTCTAAATAAGGAGGTTTGTCAACATGCATTAACCTTTTACATCACTAAGTGAAAATTGGACAAAAATGTAAGAATTCAGAAAAACCCGCAACTTTTCAGCATTATTCAAATTAAATATCATTAACAATAATATTAGATTATTTAAGAAATTAACTTTTCAGCATTAATCAAATATTTATCTTACTTTAATTAAAATCTAGACAAATAGTTGAAAATTTTAGAAAAAACCACAACTTACTAGCTTTATTGAAATTAAATATTATTAACAATAATAAGAAATTGTATAAAAAATTATTTTTGTAATTAGTAATAACGGTTTACTTAAAATTGGTTGAAACTTGGACAAAAAGCGAAAAGATTTTGAAAAAACCGCAATTTTCTATCTATTCTAAGAGAAAATTTGGAAAAATCATGATAAATTGTTTAAACAATTTTCATAAAGATTTCATCGTGTTTATGATTTGGCTAAAATTTTTTCAAAGTTTTTCCTGAACATCAAGGAACAAGTTTGCCACTGTATAGATTTCGTTGAGCGAGGAGCCTGACCGTACACGCGTTCATATCACTTGTAAGGAGAGAAGCTCGGTAAATGTCAGACGAGCATGCTTCATGAGAAACGAGTATAGGAAACCGATTCTAAAAATACATACTCAAACAAAAGACCGAGAGATTTTAGTATTTATTTGTGATAAATTTCGCTAACATAATAGCCCGAGCGCATGTTTCTGAACAAATTGACTCTGTTATTGTTTCTGATTTTATTCTGTCAATGATGGATTGTGTTTTCTATAGAAAAATATTAAATTTTGATTTTTTTCACATTTACAAAATAATAATTAAGTTCAATAGGGAAAATTTTTATAAAATCTTTTATAGGAGATGCGTTAAGGAAAAATGCAATAATTGATCGCATTCAAAAGAAGTCACTTTGTTCCATAAATGATTTTCTACTATTTGTGAGTTTTTATGAAAATTATTATTGTGTGTAGGAATAGTAAAATTATCCTGACATGAGACGTGCATATAGAAATGTAAACTGGATTCGGTACTACATATTCCAATAATTTTTGGATGAAAATATATTTTTTCTAATTCGAAATTTGAACATTTTATTCCAAGTGTAAGTAGTTTATTGAAAATAATTTTTTTACTAAATTAATCTTTCCGGCTTGGATTTTCATCTTTTGGTTAGCAAAATCAACTATTTTGTCAGACATTAGAGAATAAATTAAAAATTATTCCTACAGTTTATAAAAAATTAGAAGTTTTGATCGCGACACCTGTTCCTGAAAATATTTGTTATTTTTAACTTTTTCGGTGATATTTAATTTATTTCCTTTCATTTGAGAAAAAAGTTGTTATATTTATTTAACATTCATTTTTAGATGAAAATTTAAATTTCTGAATGATTATCTACTATTTGTGGAGTTTGTATGGACAATAGTGCATTGAGGAATAAATACAATTATTTCTTATTATTCTTCTCAGCAAATCTAAATTTAAAAGCGTGAATGAAGCCAGGGAAATAGATTGTTTAAAACTAATAGATAAAATTAATAAGTTTGTATTTTTAATTAACACGAAGGGGCTCCCTAAAAAGTGAAATATTTTTTTATGGAATTTCAATTCATACCAAAAGATTCTATACCAAATTTCTAAATCTCTAAAATTTCAATTCGACAATTTTCACAATCATTAGGAGTTTTCCTGAGGTTGCACAAACTTGAGGAGCGTTTTAAATATTTTAAAATGTTTCGCTGAATTTAAAAAATTTTATTATTTTTTAAACAATTTTCTAAAATTTTAGAAGACTATTAACATATTATTTTTAGTATTTTAGACTATTTAAAAAGATTTAAAGGATATAAAGGATATATTATTATTCTTAATAATATCCTTTTACAATAATGCTAGAAAATTAAAGTTTTTTGCACAATATATAATATAATATGTTAAATACATTAATTAATCAAATAGTTTATCACTATTGTTATATCAATAATAAAACTTAGGTTGAATAATGCAAGAGCGTTTCGTTCTTTTTATTTTTTAACTATTTGTATATTTTTATTTGGGTTGACTAAATAATAAATTATTTGACTATGCAAAAATAAAAAAAAACAAATTATTATTATTATTGTCTACAACTACCTTCTTTATCAATGCTAAATGGTTACGGTTATTCTCAAATATTAAAGCTCAACCCACTTCTTAGCCAGGAATGTAATGAATAGTGCAAGGTAATTAACATAGTTGTTTAAAAAAATTAATGATTATTATAATTATCTACTATTAAGCAGATATTAAAAATAGTACCTTCTTACAATTTTTTATTGTTTATAAATTCTAGAAAGTTATTTTTTCTGAAATAATTAGTTCTTTAAGTAAATCACATTTTCTTTCCCCATTGTTTAAAAATAATAATTTAAAGAATCTATCTTGTACAAGACACATTTTCCGAAGTTTATATTTATTTTACATGCCTGAGTGTTTATTTATATTCATATTTATATATTTATTTTACATGCCTTGAAAAAAAATCGCCCAGACTCAGGAATCTAAATTGGAAATGCAGCGAATTGAAACAATTTTAATGTTGTCATTATATAAAACTAGTTTTATAAAATGTGGTTTAAAAGCTTAGTATTTAATATAATTATTTTCTTACGTGTGGTTTCATAATTTTTGTAATTTGTGAAATTCTTGAGCGCAGAAATACGCTAGTAAAAAATCAGCAATAATTCTATTGCTCAATAAATTCTAGATTTTGAAATTTTCCTGTAATTTTAATTAAAATTTATCACTTATAATAATAACAATAATTAAAATACTAATCTATGACACATTACAAGTTATAAGGGTAATCTCGTTAAATACTAAAATAAAAAATTTGACATTTTAATTTTGACTCCTGGTTCTTGGCGAATTTTTATCTGGTGCATTTTAGTTACTGGAAAATAAGTGTGAAATTAATGGAAATTATTGCCTAGCAAATAATTAAATAAAATCCGCAAAAGTTTACTGATTTTCCTTAATTTCAGAATGAAATTTATTTATTTAATTTTTCATATTTCTACAATTTTCGCGAAAAAATTTCCCTTAAATTGAAACTTTTTATTTAAAATTGGACACTTTGATCTTCATAGGTGAGCATGAACATTTTTTATAATTTGCATACCTTTGAACATGTATAAAGTTTTTCTGATCAATTAGAATAAAAGTTGAACATCTAATTTTCTGCACAATTACACATTTTATTCCCTTAATGATCTTATACTATTCGCAAAATTTGTATGACAATTTTTATTGTATCATATACACAAATATTTTGAATGTTTCGCGAAAAGGGAAGTGAAAAAAGCAAGGCAAACTTTTTATATTTGTCTGCCTCTATGTATGTTTTTCTGAATGTGGTAGGCTTTCATACGATATATGTTATGGTATGTAGCGTTTGATAAAAAATTATTACTGCACTTCAATCTGCATTTTACTTAAGACAAAAATGATTTTTTCTTTAATTATTATTCGAACTAACAAATCTTAACAAATTACGAAAAACCAACTAAGTTAAAAATTTATTTATATGGTACAAAAAAATATTTTTTTACTTAAATTATCCGAAAGTAAGTTCAGAGGATTTTTGAATCTGTTTATAAATTAATAAATATCGATTTTAGTAATTGAGAACATAATTTTGCAAACAGATGTTTTAGTTCGAAATTTCATCAAGAAGAACATTTTTTCCCTAATTATCGAAGTTATATTACTTGTACTAATATATCATAACACTTATCGTAATTTTTAATAAAATTGTTTAGAAACAAATATCTAAATCTGGCATCCTACCTTAGAAGAATACTTTGCTTTTTATTATTGCTGTTACTCAATCGTATTTGATAATAAATTAACATAATTAATATAAAATTCATAAATACAATTTTTATAAACATGTATTATTACAGAAACTTATATTTGTTCAACTTTAAATAAAAAATGTTGCACGATCTGTTTCCCTCATCCAACCATTATCTGTTCCATTTTTTTCATATTTCCACATTAACGTCTAACTATTTATTTATGGCTTCTCTTTTAACCTTTTCTTTTAAATATTTTGCCCTTCGTTCCACTCTCGTTTACTCATATTTAGCATTTTACTTTGCTATGTATTATGCTCTTATATCTTACCTGTAACTCTATTTCCTTGTCTCTCTATTTCAGAACTAATTGAACTTTTTGTCCAATTCAAATTCAATTCAAATTATCTTCATGTGCGCCAAGTATCTTTCTATCTTTCTCAGCATTCCCGTCGGAGCTTCTTCATTTTCTGGAATCAGGACAACAGTGTCGTTTGCAAGCGTTCTGAATCTGTTTCCTCCTACTACCGCTCCCTTTTCCATTCCCTTTTATGATTGCTCTGCTAAACAGAAAAAAATTAAGACGCGCGTGGGTTAAGTACCCCCAAGGACCGCCGTCGTGCAATGAGATCAGAATCATACGAATTTTAAATTACAAACGACGTCGTTGAGTTGATTCTTGACTTGTAGAGTTAAACTGTATAATGCAAGTGGTAAGTAATTTCTAATAGCGTCGGCTTATGACAGGTGGACTCACAGCAGTTTACATGCAGAGCGTACAGCGTTAAAAACCTAAAAGGCACATGTGCGAAATCGGGGCTAGCATTCGGCGAACGACGGTGGTCCTTGGGGGTGCTTAACTCACGCGTGTCCAAATTTTTTCCTGCGTATATCTAAAATGACAGGAGCTCTCACCCTGCATTTGGCTTCAGCATAAATCTCTTCACATCTTGGCTACCAGACCTTTCTCTACTCTCTTTTTTCTTAAACCTATCACAAAGCTTCTCTGTCTCCTGACAGAAAAACTCTTTTCAGATTATGAAAAAGGTGCAGATTTTTCCTTTCTCTTTTGCCAACTCTTTATCTACTACATGTTGTTTGGAGCGAGCCGATCGCTGTGATGAAACTAAACATTCGTATTCAAATGCGGCAAAAGAATGCGTTAAAAGAACCAAACAAGAGGTTACTAATTCTCAAACGGAAGCATCAGAGAAGAAGCGCATACGATTCGTGAAACAGCATCTAGCATTAAACAAATTCCACGATAAAAACGAAACTACTGTGTATTTTATTTCGTGTTTTTAGCAAGACCGAGGGAACTTGAATAACACAAAAATAATGTTTTTTCTAATGCTATAGATCAAATTTAAGTTACGCAATAGGGAACGTAAAATCTTATGGTCTTACCAGTATTCTGATCAGCGTGTTCAATGCCAAAAATAGAATTACCAATAATATCGGGCGTCTACACAGAATGCTCAAACCTTGATGACCTCTTTAATTCAATGTTTCGTTCAAATGCACAGTTGACATCTGTAGAAATGCTTAACCATCTGAAAACAAATCTTTCAGGAAAGCTGTATCAAATGAGAAGTACATGCACTGTTAGGAATTACTAGAGGATAGAAATGCCAACAAACGGGTCCTAGTACATTCTTATTTATCTGGTCTACTTTTACTTCAGTCAATGAAATCGGAATCAGCAAGTGCATTGCAAGAACATTATTATTCAAGCGTTGATTATGTGGAGGCTCACAACTCCTTAAATAAGCGGGAAAGGGAATTGTCACCTATTCTAATATTTCTTACAGCGAAATGGCTTCTTCTAAATCATGAACAAAATCTCAAAATCGGAAGCGAATGTTGGGGAAGCAGCAGAAGTTGTCCCGATCAACAGCTGCTATCGTTAATGCAGCCGCGGAACAAGCACCAAAGGTCTCGCTTCAGGATTGTAAATGTTTCATGTCTACGAATAAGGACGTTTTGATTTTTTGTACATAGTTTCGACTTTACCATAAACACTGTTAAAATAAATCAAACACCCTACTATATTTTTAGCGGATGTTGAGAAGATTTATCGCCAAGTTCTTGTTCATGAGGATGAATGCAGCGAATTCTACGATGCGCAAGACCTGTGTCTAACCACTGCCACTTATGATCTGATCTGTGCTTCATATTTGGGTATTAGTATCATACAGCAGCTTGGACTTGATGAGGTACATCGGTTTTCTCTATCTGCTGAATTAAAAAAAAACACAGTGCTTATGTCGATGATCTCTTGTCAGGAGCGAAAAATTTAGATTCAGATTCAAGAAGTTACGATGACTTACTTAGGCTCTTTACGTCCTCTAGAAACGATCGCAAAATGTTTTATGGTATTAAGAAACTGAATTATTGATGCTCTGGTTAACCCATTTTGTTTCAAATTTCTAATATTTTTCCTGTGTAATAACGATAAAAATAATAATAATAATAATATTTCTAGTCATTGAATTTCCTAGATTTCCAGCCTGCAGTTTTAATTTTACGCCTATATGGCTGCACGAATCGAGAGTTCGTAAAGTACCTACTGAATTTTAGTCGAAATACGAAAGCTGGAAAAGGGTAAAAACATACAAGCGTCTCTTCTTTTTTTCTTTTTTTATGCTTCTGCGCGTCGGTCATTTTATTACCGAATTGGAAAATTCCCCACAATGTAAAAATCTAAAAACAAAATTGCAAGCAGAGGGAAAATTTTTAATTATGAAATCCCGCTTACAGCCCAATCTCAAACCCTTAATACATACGACATTTTTTATGACACAGCCGAATTCTTATTTTGGTAATTTTTTAGTTGCTGGAAATTATTAGGAATTTTTAAAATTTTCAGTAATTTAAAAAATTTCTGCTAAGTTTTAAATTTTGGAAACTTTCTGGTAATTGAAGGAAATTTATTCCTCATATGAATTAAGTTTAAGTTATTTATTATAAAAGATATCGAATCCGTTTCTGTATGTGTAAACATGCAACTATATGTTTAAAAATTGAACTACTATTTAAAAATTAATTTTTTTAAACATTTGGGAAGATATCAAAAGATTGGTTAAATTCTGAAAAAGGAATTAGGGCGATATTAAGGTAATTTTTTTAGTTTTGAAAGATTTTATAAAACTAATAAAATTTTTTAAATAATTTTTAAATGGCAAAAAAAAGATTTTCAAACATATTGAAAATAATTCAAAATGTGTAAATTAAAAAAGTGTAATCTAAAATATTAATTGTTGATTACTTTGAACAAAATTAATGAAGCTTTTCAAGAATTTGTAAAGAATTCAATAGACTTAATTTTTTTTAGATTCCAGAAAAAATATAAAATAATTTTTATTTAAACTATGTCTGTCAGAATAGTTTAAACATTGCCAAAAATTATTTATTTTAATTTAAAAATATCTTAAGCATATTCTTCTGGTTTAAAAGTTTTTCAACCGATTTGAATTGTTTCGAAAAGTTCTTAGAATTAACGAAAATTGAAAAAATTAAAGTTAATAAAAAATGCAAAAATCGTCAAAAACAGCAGAAAACTTCTAAGTCGAATTTTCGACCGACCAAAGACAGCTTAAACCAACTAAAAATTCTGAGCTGAACAAAAGTTTTCCTCAAATTTTGCAGAATTTTGTAAAATGATAATAATGTATTCTACATTTTCCAGATACGTTTATGAAAAATCTAAAATCTGAATTATACATTTCCTAAATATTAAAAATAGAAAACCGTTATATTATGCAACTAAAAATAATAAATTCACCTTATGAAGATACTATTAACTTTATTAATTGTTTCATGTTTGGGTTATTTATTTATTAAAGTGAAAAAAATATTCTTGCGTCTTGAAAGTAAATTTTTTAACTAGAAAGATGAGTTAAATTTAAAAGATCAATTTTTAACCAAATTGTTCAAATGTTGATGAAAAATATAAACTTTTAAAAGAAAAAATTTATTTTCTACAAAAAAATACATTTTCAAACTAAATCATAAATCTTCATTAAAAAACAAGAATTTTTAACGAGTTTAAATTTCTGATGAAAAAATTATATTTAAACAGTAGTATACCAAAAACAGAGATAAATTTTCTTACACTTAAATGAATTTCTAACTTAAAAAGGATATATTTGCAACTAAATAGGTAAATTTTTAACCAAGAAGGACTTTTTTAGGAAATATAGACAAAACATATGCTCATATATTTATATTTTTTATCAAATGATGTAATTTTTAATAAGAATACCGATTTTTTAACAAAAAATTATTTTTCAGTCAATATATAAAAATAAATTAATGAAAAATGTTGAACTCTGGAGATAATAGAACAATTTTTTTGCAAAATAAATCTACTTTTTTAAGCAAAAGTATGAAGAAAAAGTTTTAAAAGCAATGACATTTAAAAATGGATAGAATTTGAAATGTTCATTAAAAAAAAAGATTAATTTTTGCCTCGAAAATTCGAATTTGAACACAGACATGAATTTTCACAGAAGTAGTACAATTTTCAATTAGAAAAATGAATTTTTTTTATTCAAAGTGGATCATTTATTTATATTTTTAATTAAAAAGTATAAATTTATACCAAAAATGAATGTTTTTTCAACAATATAGGTAATTCTTAATCAAGAATGATTTTCCGGCAATATTAAAAAAAATGTCATCTAATATTTTTAAATTTTGAAGCTGAAAAGAATAAACCTCTACGAAAGAGTTAAATTTTCTACCATTAAATAATGATATATTTAAGCAAATAGGCAAAAGAAAAAAATTTCTTGCAAATGAATAAATTTTTCACTTGAAAATATGAAAGTGTTTAAAAGCATTGAAAAGAAAAACACGTGCAATGTCTTGTTGATGTTGAAAGAAGCGTTATTGTAAATGAGTTTAAGCTCATTTAAATAGAACCTTTATAAGAAGAAATCCGTTTCATGCGTATGCTTTCTATTAGTAATAATCCCACTGTCAATGGAGAGAAGGTGAATGTGTGAAAAATTTCATTATATAAGCAGCCCAAAATCAGTACGGTTAAATTTTGAACTACGTCCAGGATGAAGCTCTTCATCCTTACTTGGATAGCAATTTCGATCGGTGCGTATAAGTGAAGAAATTAAATTAGATAAAACCATTTTTTTGCGGTCATCCTCAATTTGCTTTAGCCGTTTTTTTAAATTTATTAATTCTTATTTAAGAATAAAATCTTTTTTTGTACAAATACCAAGTGTAACAAATTCTTTTCTACAAATTTAGAATTTTCAACGGAGAATATAAATAAATGTTCCACTTTTGGTAAAAAATGTTATATTTTTAGTTCAAACTTGACATACTTGTAAAAGTTTATTTCCCTGTTGAATATTCGCATTTTTGCTGCGAAAATGAATCTTGTTGGTTAAAAATTCAACCCTGCAACATGTCTTTCAAATAGAATTTAAAATGGCATGCTTTTTCTCATTTTATTGTTTTTGAAACTTTTTTCTAATTTACGCTTTAAAAAGCACATTTATTTTGAAGACAATTTTTTATTTTATCTTCAAATTTCCTCATTGTTCATGAATATACTTTTCTTTATTGATTAAAAAATAACTTTAAGTTAAAAAATCGATCGTCTTGTTAAAAATTAAAACATTTAATAAAAAATATAAATGGATAAACAAATATTATTTTTTTCCTATATTACCTAAAAAAATCTTTTTTAGTAAAAAATTTAACTGTACAATTTAAAATTTGTCCTTTTTTGGTTAAAAGTTGCCATTTAGAATCAGGCACATAAATAAATGTTCCAATTTTAGTAAGGACTGTACCTTCTTTAGTTGTTGAAAAATCGACTTTTTTGTTAGAAAATTGATTTTCTTGATTAAAAATTCATCTTTCTTACTCAAAATTTAACTGCTGTTGTTATACTACTGTGTGAATTAATTTTGTTAGACAGAAATTCAAATTCTGCGTTAAAATTTTATTTTTCAATCTGGATATATCACTTTATTTTAAAATTAATTTTTTTGGTAGAGAATTAATTTTCCCCTTAACAAATTCATATTCTCTATCATAAGTTAAACTCTTTGGTTAAAAATTTATTTTTACATTTTTATCAGGGAAGGCATTACGTTTATTTGAAATTATTTCCATTTTGCTTAAAAATTAAGTTTTTAACCGAAAATTTGACTATTTCATTTTCCATTTGAAATTGCGTATACTGAAAACTCCTTTTTTTCGAAATTCGTCTTCCTATAGTTAAAAATATGTTTTTAATAAAAAAAAGTATTTTATTTTTTATTGATCATCAACGTAGCTTAAATTTTAACTATTTGAACAAAAATAATATATTTGTTTAAATTTCGCCTAATATAATAAGAAGTTATTCAACTTCAAGAAAAAAATTATACTGTTAATTAAAAATTTACCTATTCCAATATTTGGTCTAATATCAATTTTCTAACTTGAAAATTTCACTATTTGGTTAATTTTCTTAAAAGTTAAAATTTTTGAAATTGATTTTTCTTGTATAAAAATCTTAATATTATTGTTTTGATTTAAAGATACATTTTATTTTTTCTAAATTTTACTTTGTTCTTGAAAAATCGTATTTGCTTTTATGATACAATAAGAATTATTTTACTGAACAAATTGTTTCTTTTTTAATTAAAAATTGACCTTTTTCAGTTTAGAATTCGACTGCTTATATAAAAATCTTTTTTTTTCAATGGGAAATTCACTTGTTTTTTCAGAATCCAGCTTTATTGGTAGAAATTTTTCAGCATATCTAAACTTTAATATGTTGTTGCACTTAGGTTTGGTGCAGCGTCTGCTCCAGGTTTGAAACCCAAGTTACCCTAAACTTACGCAGATCAGTCACTCCGAAACGTCGGTGCTATATTTTCTTAAACTGCGCAAAGCACGGAACTGTGCCGCAAGCGCTGTGTGCATAACGCCTTGACTACATCGTGGGTTAAACGGTTTGGATGTTCGGGGTAACGATTCTTCTGAATGAGCGGAGCCGTTCTATTAAAAAGACGTAGCTCTATACACTGAGTGATTTGTGTAACAATTATGTGTTTGTTTAGCGGTTCTACCAAACTTCTTACCGTATACTAACCAGTCCCCTGCCTCGAACGTGTATGTGTATGCAGAAGCATATACATACTTATAAATATGAATTTTTAAAAGGTAAATTTTAGTTTCTACCAAAAAACTTGATTTTTTAACTAAATCGTAAATCTATCTTACGATCCGGCCGGGAAATAGTGGCCAAACTAATCCAACAGATAACGCCACGATAGGTTAAACTGAATTTTTCATTTAATTGCTAATTATTTAAAAAAAGAAAAAATCATGTAAATGTATAATTTAATCTAAATAAAATTTCATCTTGAGATACATTTTGCAATCAGTTGGAACTTGATATTTCTATTATTTACTTTTCTAATATTATCGATTTTATTACTTTTTTTTGTTAAAACAAATTAATCATTGTTAAAATTATTGCTGTAGCTAATAAAACAATTATGAATATTTAAGACCTCAGCGAAAATCATGTTTAAAACATATGCATGATCAGAAGAAGTAATAAAAAATATATCACTTACATCCAATATAAATAGAATAATAATGACAATACATATGTAAAAGTACAACCTTAATTGTATAGTAAAAAATCTTTGTACCTTTAAAACATTGACAATTTCAAGTTTCCTAGGAAATGTTTTTAAAAGGTAACGTTAATTTTAATTAAAATGTTAGAGGGAATAATTTAGAAAAAAGTTGATGACAAAAGTGATAAATGAGAAAATGGATTTAATATTATATAATATAATGTATATATTTATTTAAATTAAACTGAAAATTATATATACATTTATATATTTCAATAATTTATTTGTTGTTTAATTTTGAAAGATTCTTTCTAGCTGCATTTTGTACCTAATAATTTTATTAATAAACTTAAGTTTAAAAGAGATTTTTAATTAAATAGTTAATTATATTGTTGCAAATCTCATTTTTATTTATTTGTTATATAAACAAATTTTATCAACAAATTCACAAATAGTCTTATTGTCGATCAAAACTTTTGTTTGCTAAAGGTGCTTGACATTGATGTAGAAATGACATTTAATAACAAAACTAATTACAGGTTCATAATAACCATTGTTATACATAATTCATCTGGCCAAATATTATAATTTTAGATTTTTTTAAATTATAATTTGCTTTAATTGCTAGAACGACTTCAGGTATTCCTTATTATAATAATAAATATCAAACTTAAATTTTCTTTAATGGCCAAGTGGGTGGTTTATTGTCAAAAGATTTTGTAACGATTGAATCTTAGCATACAATGTTCTTATTCATTCTCAATCTATTGTGATAGTAAACCCAACCTTTTTCCAGTCGAAACTGCCGAAATTTGGAATTTGTTTATCTAAATTTTTTATAAACATGTAAATGAATGTATTTTACTAAATATTATTAAATATAAATCTTTTTAGTAATATCCGTAGCCTTTTTAGCGATTAGAGAAAATAAAAATTTCAATAAAATTATAAATTTGAATATTTTGCCACAAGAATTATTTATAATAATGGTCATTAAAAACTTTTTAATTATTTGCGTACTTTAATGTCATTTATACATTAATACGAAGCATTTCTGTCACACAGAAAGAGTTTGTCTTACCGATAGTAAGACTATTTTCTAATTTGCTCATAGAATTTGCTTATAACAAAATAAATATAATAAGGAATAAATTATTTGTAATTAATGAGTACCTAAACATTAATTTAAGATAATATAAAGTTTATTTAATAAGTTTATAAAGCGTAAAAAATGGTTATCTACGAAATTTCAGTTTTTCCATACTTTAAGTGAAAAAATGATTAATAAACAAATAAAGGTTACAAAAGTTCGAAGTGTCAAGAACTTCAGAATAATTGGACAAAAATTGGGGCTTTGGGCATTCTTGAACGAAAAAAGTGCATTTTTCCCACTCCAATCTAATGGTCATTGCCCGACTCGCATTCATAACTGCTTAAGTATACCCCCACCATTTGATACCTCCACCTCATTTACCCTCATCCAGTATATCTCGCGTCGAATTAGAGACGGAGATACCTGCAATCTTGAAATCGATCTTTCTTGGCAAAAATTGTAAACGATAGTGAATTACACAGACTTAAATACAACTCATATCGAAAAATCATAACACTGCAGTCACAATCTCCAACACAAGGGGTGGTATGGGTCCATTAGAGAAATGGAAACATACTTCACTTTCTAAACAAAAAAGGCTCTCTGATTGCCGATCCTTAAAATACCTAAATTGAAAAAAAAACTGTAGCCGATTCCTACTATACTACATGACGACCAAGATGGAGGTTACCTCTTTTCGTATGAAGGAAATTTTTTGCATGTACATAGTGCATTTGATGAAAACTATACGGATTTCTGCGACGGACTGCGAAACTTATATAACATAAAGAAAATAATTTTAGGCTTAATCAATATTTCTATTGGAAGAAATTGAATTTCTTTCAACCAAAGAAATTTTCTTTGATTGAAAGAAAATTTTTTGAATTAACTGTTATTTATGATGTAATTGTTAATATTCAATATCGTTTCATTTCCAGGCCATCTCCAAAACATAAAGGTGGAAAAGATCCGAAAAAAGAAGACAAAAAAGGTGATGGTGATGAACCACTCTAAGGATAATGCACAAATGACGACTTCTAAAATTTACACAAACTAATTATAACCTACTGTTCTTATAAACTACCACTCTAGTAAAAGGTTTTAAAAAAAATTTAAATCTATGGAATGAAAAAATTGCAGGCTATACTAGTATAGACATTTGTTAGAGTTTTTTCTTAAGGGAAAATGTGTAAATTTATTTTAATGAACTGTAATAATAAAAATATATAGTCTTTAATAAAAAGTTATATCAGCATCTCAATCTGCCTTTTTTATGGAAAAATGACTATTTCCACAATTGTTATCATGAAAGTTACCTAATGTGTGATGATTAGGCAAATTTGTTAATAAAAAAAAATGTAATATGATGCAAAAAATGTATTTTTTTAATGAATCACCCTACGATAAGTTGAAGACTTTTTAAACAGTATACAATTCATTAAATAGCAATTTTCGTAATTGTTAGAAAAAATGTATACGAAAAAATGTCTCGTAAAAGAACATTTAATTTTCGATTTTTATTGGAATTGCATAATTTTTATAAACAAAAGTTTACATTTAGGATTTCTGCATACCGAAAAGGTGTTTTTACAGTAATGATCCAAGAACTTCATAGCGATTTCAGGATTGAATTCTAGGAGTTAAAAACAATAATCTTTAATTTTATTAACAATTTTTATACAGAAATATCTTAATGAGCCGTTTTCCCGTAAAAAAATACGTTTGCTTTTAATTGTTGCTGGAATTTTTATATATTCCATAATCATTTAACATAATTAATCTTAAGTTCCTTTAAATGATGGTTATAAATATTTTTCTATACAAGATCTTCTATTTGTAAGTTTTAAATAAATTTTTTTTACTGAAATTATTCGAAATATATGTAATAAGGCTTTCGAAACTGGATACCATACTTTTTATAAAAATCTTCGCAATTGTCATTACCATTTTCTGTTTTGAATATTTTATCGTTTATAAATTTTTGTCGACCGAAACTTAATTCAGTTAATAATTAATCAAATTAATGAAAGTCATGAGAAGACAAATTTGAAGATATAAAATTCCTTAAATTATTAAATTCAAGAAATTCAAACTTTCAGGATGATAAAATTTCGCAAAGTTCATGATATTATCGAATTTTAAAATTTCCGATTATAGAAAATTTCGGAAATAAAATTGCTGAAATGGAAAAACTTTTGATTTCTTACTCTGAAAAATTACATAAAATTTTGATTATAAAATAATAAATAAAATAACACACTTTAATCTAATAATAGTACTGTCTAAATCTGAATAAGCGATATACGCTAGAAAATAAGTGAAATTTAGCTGGGCATAAGTGAAAGTTTTATGATCAGCAGCTAAATAACGCACTCTATGGGAATTCGATTCAGACTCCCGCATTCATTGTTTTAAGTTTTCGAGATTTCTCAGTGAGTAGACCGTCAGGGGATGATTACGTTTGAAAGATGATCGTTCTGATTACCCCGAAAACGTCGTTTAGAAATTGAAATAGTTGCCAATCGCTTTCGTGTCTCTATTTTTAGTTTCAAGCGATAGTTTTCGATTCTCTGAGAAGAAATATGTCGATTTTTCAAAATTTAAGTTAGCGGAATCCTTAGAAAAATGATGCCAAAGATTGCGGCCACGAGAAAAAGATTTAGGGTGCTTTTATGCCTCGCTTTTATGCAGGTGGAAAATATATGTCTACCTCTAAAATTATCATGTTTTGATACCACGTATTTATTGCACTCTAGATTATTCTCTGTTCCTTTTGTTGGGTGAAAAAACTAGATTGAGATCAAGGCATGGCAGCGCCACATGGTAGTCTGACGTCGCATGAATGTTTTACAATCCTGTAGATATACATTTATAGTACATGAAAACCCTGTACTTATTTAAATAAAATCCAAAATAATAAAAATTTTTTAAAATAAACAACTAAAAATGACGTTTTTTCAGAGTAAAATATCTGCACGCTGCGCCTGCGATGCGCGACTGATAAAACTAATAACATTTTTTTAAATTCATCATAGCTATCTATCATAACTTCAAATGCGCTCAAATGCGCCACTCATATGCGACCTAAAATTTTTTGAAAATTTTGAAAATTGCCGAAAATATTGGAAGTAACCAAATTTTACGAATGGTGACCAATAAAATAAAAAGTTTTGAATCCGCATTGATAAAGAAAGTTTCCTATGCTCAAGATATACGAAGCTACCAAGGTATACGAATTTCTCAAATAGTTCAATCCTCTCATCATTTAATACAATTTGCATATTGTTTTCTCACTCTTTCCTTCGAACATAATAATTTTTCTTTCATTCACGTTAATTTTGAGGCAGATGCTCTTCATGCTTGCATTCAGTTTATTCAACATTCTTGGCATGTCTTCGATTGACTCTGCCATCACAAACTTATCATATGCGAACGCATATGATGTACGTACCCTTACTGTTTCGAGATCCACACCTTTTTCGTCGAAAAGAGCCATTCTTAAACACTTGTGCATAAATAATATAAATAGCCTTGAAAACATAACGCATCCTAGTCAAACGCCTTCAATAAATCGTACCATATTGTTCCTATAGCTTGTACGAGCCATCCATTTACTTTGTACTCGTTCAGGACTTTCTAAAGTTTACTTCTATCTACCTTGCCGAAAGCTTTTTATATACGAATAAGTATATTTGAGTATATTTTACTTACGGTAGTTAATAAGCTGATCCTTCTTTGATTATTGTATGCATAGATTTATCAGTTCGCACATTC
Organism: Druon quercuslanigerum; assembly: GCA_010014905.2. NCBI lineage: Eukaryota > Metazoa > Arthropoda > Insecta > Hymenoptera > Cynipidae > Druon > Druon quercuslanigerum. Next base: position 22,140 of record JAAAKG020194264.1, read on the forward strand.
TATTTGGCATACACTTGCTACCCTGTTTAAAAATTTCAGCGTTAATACTGTCTACCCCAGAAGCTTTAACCGTTTTTCAATTTCTTGATTTTATATCCCTAACATCAGTGACACAGACTTTCTCAATTGAGTTTTATAAAGCATTGTGTTCTACATTGCATTTGTGGTTTCCTATATCTTTATCTCCGAATTGTCCCCTAAAACGGTCTCTGAAAGCATATATAGTCACGCATGCCTCATACTGCATTTCCCCTTTACTATTTCGCATGTTGAGAAATTCCGTACTTTTATTTTCCTTCATTGCTTTATAAAGTAATTTCATGCAACCTTCAAAGTCGTTTTGTATTTTCTTCTTTTCTTCTTTTCTTCTTCTTTTACTGTGTTTTTCTTTTTATTAATTAATTGCTTAAGTACCCTATTTCCGTGTCTGTAATCATTTATGCAATCGTCTAAGTCGTATAGAGTAACATTATTTAAAAATGTTCCAATACTATATAATAAGAAATAAATTTAAAAAAATTAAAGAAATTATTTTTTGAAAGTATGTTTTTCACGATTTTTTATAATTTTACGTTTTTTAAGTTAACATATATTGCGAGAAATTTCATAAGAACTATATGATGATCAAGGAATTTTTGTTAAGATTATTAATGGTGAAATTACAAAACAAATTTAATAAACAGATACATTAGTCAGGAAGTTTTCGATGAAATTTTTTTTTTCATCTTACATTTTTTTAATAAGGATATTTATGATAATTTTAAAAAAGTTCACAATGTGGTGATTAATCTTATGATTTTTTTTAAAGACAAATTCAATAAAAGCTTTATTGTTCGGGCATTTATAATTAGTAAACATATTTGATGATTTTTTAAAACAACTTTCATGAAAAAATGCATTAATCAGGCATTCGTCTACGCGAAAATTTATTTTTTAATGTAAACTTTTTTATTAAGGAACTTTATGATAATTTCAACAAATTACGAAACTGATCGTGAAAATATCCGCCGATTTGATTTTCATGGCGAAAAGCATGAATACCCCATTAAAATCCTGTTTTTTTGTTTTTACCTTAGTAAATAATAAAAATATACAAAAAAGATTCAAATAAAGCTTTAATTATGCAGTTTAAAATCAAGCGAAGGTATGTTCTATTTCGAACGGCACCCGAAGTGACCATAAGGTCCTAATTGAACACGCGGATCGAATAAACGGGCGCGCGAGTTAAACATGTATAAGTATTGTCCAAACGGACGAACTATGGTCTAAAAAATTTGTATATTAAATCACAAAATAAAAAATATAATGATAAGAATAAAATCAAATTGCGCATTTTTGTAAAATTAAAATTTTTATCCTATTAACAATTTTGAAGAAAATTTATTTACCGCTTTCCTGATCCTTTCCTGAGTCTCGGAAAATCCAAAAAGAGTAAATTATTTGAAAATTGATACACAACTGCTGCACATCCCGGCGAAGCAATAAGATACATTTAAAATGTTCATATGTTTGCTGGTTTAATTAAAATAATAATTATTAGGACTGCGTGGAATGTGTTATCAGTTGGTAGTTAATGAATTAGTTCACCACATAAAAATCAGCATACAATTATTTTCATTAGTACATTAAAATAATGTCTACCTTTTTGATAAAATTAAGAATGGTTAATAACATTTTAAACTAATTTCAGAAAAGTTAAAATATATTTGTGAAATTTAATCTCAGATACTCATTCCATAGCATCACGCAAACTTACAAGAATTATGCAATTTAGTATTTCAAACAAAACTATTGATCTGTAAATTAGTTAAACAATTAATAAAATTAAAATCATTAAACAAATGTTTTTATCAATTAAAAAAATTATGTGACTGGAATAGGAGTATTTTAAATATAGAAATTCAATCTTTATTATAATGATTTTTATATTATGAACTGATTAACTAACTATTGAGTAATGGATTATTTTTAACTGAATATAAATTGTTTTGAATTTTTGGTTCCAAATATATCCATTACAATAACTTTTTTTATGTTTGTGCTCAAATTAAATTTTCTAGAATTAGTGCAAAGCTTATTATTATTATTATTACACCATTAAGCCGTTTCCCTTTCGGGGTAGGCGTGACTCACTCGGTAGGGAGGGGAGTA
>JAAAKG020194275.1:0-24289 GCA_010014905.2 Druon quercuslanigerum
TTCGATATACCCTAGCGTTACTTTCCGTAGATTTTGATCGCCCCCCCCCCCCACCCTTCAAAGTGTCAACGGCATTTGGGTACGACCCCTGATTAGCTGAATCTGACTAACCTTCTCATATTTCATACCAATATTTATTAATATTCCTATAACTTAGGCAGTTTCATATTTACACCAGGGGCTACTACAAAGGCCATATGACTTAAGGCGACAACTTTTTACGGGCGGCACAGCGGTTTGGAATTTTTTCATTATTGCATAACAATTCTGGTTTTACTTGCATTCTTTTTTTTTACTTGTTAACTCTGCAATCAAATCAAAGAATGAAAGCAAACACAATATTTCTGCTATTCCCCTTCTTTACATTTTTGGTTAAATTTTGTTATCGCTTTTGGTTAAAAATTAAGTCTTTTTGGTTGAAATATGTACTATTATATTTTTGGTACAGAATTGATTTCTTTTGTTTAAAAATTCGACTATTTCGTTAGGAATTTTATTAGTTTATTAAAAAGTCATCTTTTTGGTTAAAATGTCATATTTTTGGTTAAAAATTCAACTTTTTGGTTACAAAGGCAACTGTTCGGTTAAAATTTAATTATTTTCTTAAAATTTAAACTATTCTGTTGAAAATTCATCTTTTCTGGTCGAAAATTCAACTGTTGAGTTAAACCCTTATCTCTTTGGAAAGAAAATTGATATTTTTCGATAGAATTGAAATCTTTTTTGTTTGAAAATAAACTTTTTTTATTGAGAATGTAACTTTGTGTAGCAAATTCTGGCTTTTGGATTGAAAATTTATCTGTTCTTGGTAAAAAAAGTCAGCTTTTTGGTTTCAAAATTCAATTTTTTATTGAAAATTCCTTTTATTAGGCTTGATATGCATATTCTCGAATTGAAAATTCAACGGCTTTGTAGAAAAGATGAAAAAATAATTTTTATGACTTTTTTACGGTATAAATTTTTTCTCTTCTTTTTTAATGATAAGAAAAACCTTATACTGTTAGTTTCAATCTTAAATAAATGAACTTAGGTTCGCTACATCTGTTTCATTTTAGTACCACTCGAGACCGTTTTTTCTGAGTTCACTGAAAATTTAAGTATTCCTTTTTTGTTTGAAAAATTAATCTTTCTTAGTTGAAAATTAAACTATATGCCGAAAAATCATTCGGAAGATGGAACGAGGTTGTTAATCTAAAGAAAAACTTTTAAAAAGAAAAACGTTAATTTCCAGAGTCACGGAGGTTTAAAATTAAATATATATATATATATTTCGTTGAAAATTGCATTAGATTTCAACTTGAAATCCTAGAAATTTAAAGCGATTCAAATCGAAATCAATATGGTACCTAAATTTTTGTTATTTAAAAAAGGTATGCCCTATGATTCCTTTTATCATAAAAAATTACCCTATTTCTCCTACTTTAAGAGCATTTTGGCCTGTGATTTCTGCGAAAATTGAGGAAGGTTGGAAAAATTTAGGTTGGCCTAAATTTCTGATCTAAATCAGGATTTGAATTTAAGTGTTTGCAATAATCCCAAAAGGTAATTTTTCGATTAAATTAATTGTCAATGAATCACATTTCATGTGACTGAAAATTGGAATGATTCAAGCGAAAGCAACGGTCGATGCATCCTGACGCGTGACTAATGTTGATCTACATAGATACGAATATATACTTAAAATCCTGAATCGAATTGAATAGAGATTGGTGTAAGTGTACTTATTCAATTATCAAGTACCGATAGTTTTTCTCAAAGATAATGCCCACTTTCCCTTCTTAACAGCTTTCTAAGAGACGACTCGTACTTGATTACGAGGTGTGGGCTCGGTTGTGATCGTTTAATAATTCTTGACCTAATTTCTGTCGATCGAATCTTACCAGCATTTAATTGTTAACATCAATCAGGACAGGTCGATAGTAACTTCAAATCGAGGGCATGCACATTTTTACGAGATTTGCTAGGATATATTAAAGCGGTGAACATTGTTTTAGGAAAATGTTATTCGTTAAATGTATCCATAAAATGCTCCTTCTGATCATTAATTCAAGATAATTTATTGGCATAACTATTTTTTATTGTTAACCCATGAGTTTTTGTGCAGTGAAACGATCGACTTCCTTATGATAGTTTCATTTCTTAGATTAGGAGCGAATCACTTATTTGCGGATAATTCGCTAAGTGTTCTTGAGTTCTTGGTTATTCGTTACAGTCTGCACTCTACAGGATGCGTGAAATCGATACTCGTTTATTTCATGCTCTGTTACACTTTTTAAATTAGGATAATCGAATCAAGTTAGACAACGTGCTGGTATGTCTCTTCTTATTTTGGCAAAAACTTTATTTGCTTATTTTTAAAGTTGTTTTTAGAGTTGAGTAAAGACTTAGAACTGCTTTAACTCACGCAGAAGTTATAATTCTTTATTACAGCATGATTCTCATATTTTAATCCAATTTTTACATTATAATCATTTATGATTGAGAAAGTATTAGAATTGTCTGAATATGAAAAAAAAGTCAAGTGAAGAAAAACATTGCTTTTTGAAATCCCTACAAAATTATCATAACAACTTTCTGGATTTTCTTGGAAAATTCAAAATTCAAATTTTCATTGCATAAAAAATAAAAAATTCCATTTTGTGTTCAAACTATGCAGGATACGAGAAAGGGTGAATAAAAAAAATTGTGATCCCAAAAAATATCTACAAATTCATTAATAATCACTTCGTGATAGGAAGTGTATTTTTTGTTTTATTCGTGAAAAATAACTTGAATAAAATTATGCGAAAAAAATTGATTAACAAAAATTTTTTAACCGGAAAAAAGCTACAAATTTGTTACGAATCACTTCTTTCACAGGACACGTAAAGGACAAGCATAGTAATATGCAGAAAATTGAAAATTCCAATATTACGCCAAAAGACGCCGAAATCCTTTTCTTAGCATAACAACGCGAGATAGAGAAAAATGCCTAAAAAAATGATTTAAATTTTTTATTTATTTATAGATGGATCAGAAAAAGTCTACAGATCTTTGAGAAACTTAATCTTTAACTATACTTAATTATAGAAAAAATTCAGAATAATATGAAAACGCTTATAAATTTAATAGACGCTAGCCTTCGGCGCGGCCAAACTTGCAAGCGCGCAGCGCGCGAGGAGAATGTGTCCGCGAAGCGGGCAGATTTCATGAAATAAATTATTATTAAAATAAATTATTCTTATGTCTTATTATTCTTTTTGTCTTTTTGGTTATCAATTACGAATTTTTGATTGCACTTTCAAAACTCCATACCAGAATAACGGCTGTTACTCTAGTCTGCCGTATGTTGAAAAACCACATTCATCTAAAATATAGAATAGGGTAGTATACTAAATCTCTTTTATTTACAATTTGCATGTGGAACTATATGCTCTGAAATCACTGATAATACCAAAAAACCAAAAAAAATTTTGATTAATTATTTTTATTGTTTTTATCTAACTGACACAGTAGTTTAAAACACTTTAAAACCTAGCGAGGTCGCATCACGTTATTTCACGTCATACACTGAAAAAAATGGTTAGTTGGGCCAACAATCATTTTTTTCAGTGTAAGATCGCCGCGAAACGGTTGTAAGTATTAAACAGTTTTGTTTGATATATTAATACTTAATTATTAATTATTTTAAATAATTTAATGTACAAGTCTAAGTTTCAAATTCACATTTAAATTTCTTTAGAGTAAACGTTTATAAAAACTTACCTTTGAAAAAACAATGTTCATTTTCGGGTTACCATACATATTTGCAACGACCATCTATTTTGATCATTTATAATTGTTAATGCCAATACATTTTTTGTCACTACAGGTTGGATTGGGTTTTTCATAACCTTTCCATTAATTTTTGGAGTGTGTTAGCATGTCACAAAAATTCCATACAACATTTTTTTGGCCAGAGAAAATTAGGGAAGTGTCAGTGAGTTTTAACAATGAAGCTTAGCAGCCACCCTGTCATAAGTATTTGAAAAAAAAATAAACATTTGGCCTTCAAAAAATCAAATTAGCAATAACTTAGCGGTTTTTTAACATAAGATTCTTTTGTCTGAAAAGAAAGCTATTAGATTTTTTCCTTTGAATACTTTTCAGGTTAAAAAATGAAAATATTATTATTTATTCGTGAAAATAAGCATTCGCTTGGTGTTTTCTTTACAGTAAAAAATAATGTAAAAAAAGAGCCCACATTAAAAAAAAGTGCAAATTTATTTTTGACCTTCATTTTTTGTCCTCACCCTCGGTAAATATGTGCCGCAATGACATTTTTCTTCTATAACTAACATACAAAGTTAGAGCCCGATCGAGACCGATTGATTTTTTGTTTGGGCAGTTAAAAATACTCCCCCTGTATAAGTTATTTCATGCAAGAATTGTGAAATTAAACACTTTTCATAATACAACAATTTTGAAGTAGTAGACTACAGCATTCAGAAATTTGAAATTTAAAACATAGAAATATAAACAAGTTTAAATTTATTGCCCGTAAGATTTTAATAATTCTAAAAAATCGTAATGAACTGTAGGTTTTAAATTATTTATATTTTGGCAACAGCGCTAATATAAAAAAATGTTACTTTCAAAAATTTGTAACGTTCCTGATTTAGAAAATATTTTCGAATTAAAGCTTTTGAAGCTAAATAACTTTTGTTTCAAGGCCTGAGCAATTAAACTATTCTATAATTGCACATTCAAAATTATACTTTTTAATTGAAATTATATAAGTTTTATAGATAATAAAAAAAATTTATATAGGGATCATATCACACAGTATCAAGTGACATTAAAAGTGATTTGTTAAATTTGCAAGGAAAAATCACTCTCATTTACACCGTTCAAAATTAAAGAATTTTAAAAATTGTGAATATTATAATATATAATTATTTTTCTTTATATAGCTTGTGTGGAATCGAAAAATATTTGTCTTGTCCAGTTACAATGCAAAATTTCAGATATTTTGGTAATTATGCAGAGCATTTTGCTCACCGATATTTGGATTTTGCCCATTGCGTTTGTGCTAGATGTGGAATCAACCATTTTCGATTTCTGTAATTGTGTCCAAGCAAGGATTTTCCATGTTTGTGCAAAAAAAGTTATATTACTGCATGGTAAAAATAATAACATTAATTCTCCAGATTTAGATTTTGAGATTACAGTCGAACTCATTTGATTTTAATGATTTAATTTTTCAAAACTTATCTTGTTCATTTCCATTATTTCTTTTCAACACGTAGTAGTGCAGCGTATCACTTTTATCAAGTAATTCGCCATTTTCAATAATAATATGAATTTTTTTTCACGAGAAAAAATGCTCAGCAATGAGTTCGTATCTCTACATATACTTTAGTTTAGATTCGTATACCAGACATACTTTTAACGTGAGCAATGACCGAATAGACCTTGGAAGTATCCTCGGAAATATCGAAGTCAATGAATCTATAGTCACTCGCCTAAGCCGTGGCAAGGTAATATTTCTAAACTCTACGCTGGAAGTATCTCAATAAAATGAATATTGCGTCAACTTTATTTTAATGATATGTTCCTACTTCAATTTTAAATCCCTGCCCAAATCCCCCGATCATTTTTACATTCAAATTTCTCCTAAGTTTTTGAGACTAAAACTACGATTTCCACATTTTAAAACCAGTCTGTTATGTAATTAGTTGCCTGTACTCAGATTAAACTTCGGTAAATTGTATAAACTTAATTTCACTTTTACTTCAGCTGCAAAACATTTTTAAAGCGAAATAAATAAGGCATCGAACTGACGTTTCGAGAAGGCGAGCAATGTTTACAGCAAATCACATTGGCTTTCTAACAAATAAAATATTCATGGAAGGCAGAACGAATATGCTACTGGTTTCATGTCGAAATGAAACCATTTCTCTGGGCAGTCGTGGAACTCAGTTGCACATAGGAGTTTTCTTTCATAGGGGCGGAACAGCGTACGCGCATTGAGTTTTAATTCATATTATGACTTTAAGTAGTATTCTGAGAAGGTAATACTATATTTTATAGAAGTTCAAAGTACATTTCTGTTTACTCAACCATGGGAAGTGTACCGGCTTTGCGGAGAAATGCTTCATCTTGATGCGCATAAATTCATTGCGTTTATGTTGAAAAAATTATGTAAGTTGCAAATTCTAATAGGTCTTTGGAATTAAAATCTTTATTTCTTAAGGTATTATCAGCGTAAATTCATAGAAAGAGCTATCCATATGAAGAACTCACACGCAAACCCATTGGAGACACTCCAACTTCACGGCGATCAACTGAACGCGTTTGCAAATATCTAATCTATCATACCTCTCTGCTCTTTCATACTTTCAGGGCTATACTTCATAAACGAAACGTAAATAAATTCTGAAATTTTCCCTTGCCCGTTCATTTTTTCTCAAAAAAAAAATCGTAAGAAAATGGGATTATACGTGTCTTAGTTCTATTCCAATTGTAATGATCTCAACTTTGAAGTGGAAAATTTATTTTAATTACACAGACTATTAGGTAGCTCTTAAACGAATCTGTTATACCTAATAAAAAAAATTCCTAAAAAAAAATGACAAACAAGTTCATTATCAAACAAGAAAAATGAATTTTCACCAAAGAAATATTACTTTACAAGGAATTAACAAAATGTTGAATTTTCAACCTACAAATATGTATTTTTCACTTAATGGTCGAACTTTAAAACAAAAAAGATGGCATTTCAACTAAAAACCGTTGATATTTAAATCAATAACAATGAAAGGTGAATTTTCTACTGAAATGCGAATTTTCAACCATTTGAATTAAAAGAGAAAAAACCTAATTAAAAAAAATACCTGAATTTTCAACTGAAAAATGTATTTTTTCAATCGAAAATGCAATCAACAATTTTGCAGGTTTCAGAAATGAATTTTCAACATAAAAAGAACGGTTTTTAACCAAATAGCTGAAGCCTTAATGAAAAAGATGATTTTTCAACAAACAAGATTACTTTTCCACAAAAGAGGTGAATCTTAAAAAAAAGGCGAATTATCTACAAAAAGGAGTTCAATTTTTAACCCGAACAATACAAAAAATTAATTTTATTCCCAAAAAGACGAATTTTCAACAAAAACTTGTCAACCCAAAAGATGTTTTTTTAAGCAAAAAGGTTAATTTTCTAAACATAGAATTGTTAATTTTTGACCAAGGGTAATGAATCTAAAAAAATTTGAATATGATAGTTCAACTTTCAACTAAATAGTAAAACTTTTATTTAAATAAGATGAATTGCAAACCAAAAATAAAATTTCTGCATAAAGTAGTTGAATTTTCTTATTGGGTTCTATTAATTGCCTTCGCATTTATGCGAAAAATTTGAAAAATTGAAGTTTCTTGAAAACAGAGTGAAAAATGAGATTATTTTTGAAAATGGGGAAAATAGGAGAATAGGGGAAAGAGTGTGACTTCTGAAATATGAGCGTGATTTTGAAATTTACTATGTTATTAGTAAAATGTACAGCTACAGGGAAACTCATTTTTTGCAAAGTTTCCGAACGTATTTTTTGACGCAAGTCCCTCAAATTGGTTACGTATTTTATGGAAGACACGGTAAAAAAACCGTTATTTCAGGGCTAATTTCGGTAATTAAAATAAGACCCAGAAAAACCAGTCTCGAGTGGTACTAAAATGATACAACTGGTGGAACCTGGAGTCGTTTGTGTAACATTGAAAATAACATCATGAGGTTATCATATTAAAAGCAGTACACGAAAAATATGGTACCGTAAGAAGAGAGATATCTAGTTTTTGTAATACATACTTAAATGAAGGAAGTTATCTTGCCTCAGTAGGATAGGCTGGACGTGTTTTCAAAAATCTTCTTCTGCCCCTTGGTATACTACTCCACATATACGCTACAGTTTATAATTTATCTTATATTACAGTCGCTAAAGACCCTAGAAACTGATGCGGCTATATACATTCAATTATAAAAAAATATTTGTTTGACCCTTTTTTAAAGATTCAATTTGTTTGATTCATACAAAATTGATTAGACTTGAGCAGTGGTGTATTTAATTAAATACATTTTTTTACACGATACTAAAGAAAGAATGTAACTTTAACATTTTTCTGACTGTATTAGAAAAAGGTGTAAACAAAATCAGAATCGTTTTATACTTACCTATTTTTATTGTAGATATCAATAAGTTTCATTTTTATTGCTAAAAAATAAATTTGTTAAGTGCATTTGTAAATAAAACCTTTGACTGCTTTATTATTGTTATCATCATTGTGATCGTAAATTTATTTTCGTTTGACAGCCAAGTATAATGGAAGTTAGTCGTGTACAAATGTTTTCGAATCGATGAGAAGATAAATCTAAAATTCTAAGCTCTAAAAGAATATTTTATAGATTTCTTGTTGTGGTTCACGGTCCTTTGCATGTTCAAACGTTCTTAGTAGCCGTCATAGTCTATTATAATTGTAGGATCATTCCTGAGAAGTAATCCTCGATTTTCAGCGTGGGCGACACTGTATATTAATTGCTTATTAAAAGATAACAGTCTCTGCGTTGTACTAAAAGTACGTTTTTCACTTAAGAGATATAAGTATAACTTTATCATTCCTTTGTTTCTACTCGTTTTTGTCCAATGCTAATAAGTTTGCGAAAAACTATCAGTAACTGTCGAATGGAATAATAAGTACAAACGTGAATTTATTTCTTTACAATTTAGATAAGATTGTTGTAAAACCCAAATTCAAAATTATCTGACTATTTCAAGTTTTTCAGACCAAGTGTTTAGGAAGTGTCTACGTGTACCAAAAAAATCCGGCTATTTTTACCGAATTGTCTTTACCCGTAGCCACGACCTCTTTTAAAATTCCCTGTTCTTTATAGCCAATGTAATTATTTTTCATTACGGATTCCAGATAATTACAACAAACTCTCGCTTTCAGTCAGCGTCGGGGGTCACCTTCCAATGGCCTTGGGACTGATTTCGGGGAGATAGAAACGTAAAGTTTGAGGGCCGCTTGACTCGCTCCTAATGGGAATATATATCTATATATAATGTCTCAAACGCTCTCGCGCTACTCCCCTGAGAAACTGCGTGAGCCAGCAGTTCTAGCAAGGCTGAGAACGGGGTGGCTGAAAGCGAGAGTTTGGTGTATGAAGACTTGGAAATAAAAAAACTTCCAAACAAAAATTATTTCTTTAACTATTTACAGGCATTTATTTAATCTATTATTATTACTATTCTTAGCATTAAGCTAAGTCCTTTTCCGGGTAAGCGTAACTCACTCGGTTCTAGTCATATGTATATCACCCGGATCAAGGTATTCATATGGGAAAAGTGAGAAAGGGAGGAGGATTACATAGGAGGATTACATCTAGTTATTTCGGAATTCAAAGTTTGGTGGGTTTATCTTATTTCGCCGAATTCGTCGTCGCATAAATTTATTAAATTACTTTTTTTTTATTTCGAAATGTTCTCAACAGTCTTTAAGTTTGTATATATCATAAGAAAAATTAACCTTAATATGAAATGATGGGTGAAAATTGTATTTGAAAAAATTTCTTTAAATATTACCATTTTCAACATATTCAAAGGGTTATCAAAATCGCAGTGTTCAATTTTTAAAAATAAAACTTACAGCCTAAGTTTCATTTTACATTAGAATTTTCAGAATCTGAACTCAATTGAACTTGAGTTTTGGTGCTGAAATATAAAATATCGCACTTTGCAATTTGATAATTTAGAAGTTTTGTTCATTATCGTAGATCATTCGACCGGTAGTCTATAATATTCAACCGATTTGTCTGCAAATTTCAGGATAAATTGACTAGACGAGTCTCAAATCCTTTTTTCATGAAATTTTAATTAATTAAATGTTTCACTTTTTATGTCCCAAATTTCATGAAAAATAGTTTCTACACGACTCCGCTAGAAGAATACCTAGGAAAATAGAAAATTGACAAACTGTTTATAATGATGTTTTTATGTGTAATATCAATACTAATTGTGTGTGTGTGTGTGTTTATATACATATTTAAAAAACCACCGCGCGGTTCTACTGGGAGCAACCATCATCTAAAAATGACACCGGCTGCCAGTAGAACTATTTATAAACCTCTGGTCTGCTTTCATTCAATTTGATTTTAAATGGCTGCATTTGAGTGTTCCCCATACTCAAACTCCGAGTTGAGGCGGGTTTCGGGCATTACTTGCCGCATATCTCGCAGGTATCCAAACGTAAACAGACAGGGACACGTGATGACTTTCCGTTAGATTGACAGGCATGACATAATCTGATACAACTAACGCCCGAAGAGTGTGTCCCTCCTGCTTTTTTTTACGCTTTAGTGATCAATTTCCCATGCTCCGCACATGACTACAGGCCAAGGACACACGAGACCAGCTGTTCTAGGAATGACATATAGTGAGGCGCCTTAACTCGGAGTTTAAGTGTAATTTTATAGGACATAAATGTGATATTGCTGCACCCTTGCACTTTGAAAACCAAATTTCGTAATAAAAACAAAGTAATTTAATAAATTTATGTTACTGGTTTCTGTTTAAAAATTCGAGTTTTTCCACCTTCGCGACTTTTGTCTCTCTTTTTGTATTTCATTCAATTTATAAAATAAGTTAGTGCCTAGAAAAAAGTTATTGCTGCATTCCTTAAGGATAAATCATATTATTTATTTGATATATTTTCCCATAATTACAGACAAATTAATGTAATTTTAGAGTTGCTTTTGCGACACATTGTTCTTTAAATTGCGTCTAATGAATTTTGTTTCTGTGTTGCAGGTAAGTGTTCGGAGCCTAGCAGACTCTTTCCCTATTGGAGAGGTGGGTTATTTTCAAGGAAAAAGTCACTATCCACTTTGAATATTTGCGCGGGGGCGAGACACCCACCTACAACGTTAACATGCAACGAAGATCCACCCTCACTCATTTTTCATTCAGTGCGCCTTAGGATTGGTGCTAATATGCGTGTTTATGCAAAATATTCGGGCACTTGCTGTGTCACCTTCTAATTTCCCTCCTTCTAAATTTACCAGATAATATCTCCCAGGTAGAAAGCACCCTTTCCATTGCACTCGAATCAATATTGGCTTCACAGAAATAAAAAAAGAACTACTGCAAAATTGTGCCTAGCCCGGTTTTTTAACAGTTATAAAAGTCAAATTTGTGTAGATGAAAGATTTTCCATTGCATTGTAGAGCAAAATTTGTAACAGAAAAAAGAAAGTGGACAGAATTATGAGAAAAACTGACAAAAGTAGCCTTCTATTTTTAATAGGTTCCCAGTTATGGTTTAAAAAGAATTTCCACTTGTTTGGATTTTCAACGAAAAATCACTACATTTAAAAAGCTCTGTACTTTTGAATTTAATAACTGGCTGGAATAGTGTTACATAGACGAGTGACAGTAGACTCAAGTTGCAGTAATTCTAAAACGAAAACAATATCCTTCCTTTAACTTGTCAGGACTGACCATAAGTTAATGTCTCTCAAAATGGAGTTTCGTTTCTTCAAAATAAGTTGGGGTGAGGTTTAAAAAATTCCACTGTGTTTTGAATTTTTGACTAAAAGTTGAGCAGTTCTGTTTTTGGATAATATCTCGCTTCATGCCAGTCCCACAACAAAATTCCTATAGTGGTATTCTCCAAAAAAACGGGACTAGAAGACTTTTTAGATTTATGCACTATTTCTATACACTTCAATGCATTCTGTGGCATCATTATCGTAAGTTTAACTTGAATTGGTTCATTTGATATTAAAAAAAAACATAATAAAGATCAGGAAATTCCGTATTTTAAATTTATCTATTTTGATCGAAATGTCTTTATTTAAATTTCAACTGATACATTTTTTGTTTGAGAATTCATAGTTTTTGAAAGTGCAACTAGTTTTTTGCAAAATTGCTTTTTTGTAGTTATTTTTTCTACTACCAAAACCACTACTCTCTCATTTTTTCATGTAGTCCGGTCACTTTGGGCGTCAATATCTCACAAAAGAAAAATGATGAACAAAAAACTGTACAGTGCATGTCAATGTGTCTTTATTTTTGTGTCGATTGCATGCCTAGCGGTTATTGTGCAAAAATCTAGTGAGAAACTGTCATCCCCTGTTTGCCGCAAAGCACCGAAATAATGCGCTTAGAGTCGATAGGTCAATTTTGAGAAGCTCCTGTATTGTCAAATTTGACTAGAAAATTTCGATTTTTTTTAATTGTTCCACAAAGTCTTAAGAACTTATGTCTTGTTGTAAAAATTAAATATTTTCATAAACATGACTATAAGGTGGTTTACAAAAAACTACGAAAACGAAAAAATTGTAAAACACTATATTAATTTTCTGTTTATTCAACCATATAAAAACGTTCGATTAATAATGACGCAGTAGAGATGTTTGCTTTATTGAAGTGTAGCGGTACATTCAAAGACCCGGGCGGGCTTTGAAGCACGGTAGTACGCAGCTTCTGGAAACTCAGTTTATTGTTTTTATACAATGTATTTTTATATGATGTTAATACTTTTCCTTTTTTAAACATTAACAGCTTTGGCTAGTATTGAAGATAAATTTTTTTCTTGTAAACTGCTTTAAAGTCACGTTTATAAAAATATAAAATTTTTGATAAAGTTGTAAGCTCTTAAGGCTTTGAAGAATAAATTTAAAAAATTCAAAATTTTCTAAGCAAATTTTAAAATACAGGATATTTTCAACGTTAACCTATCTACTCGAAGCGCATTGTTTTAGTGTTTTCCTGTAAATAAAGGATGACAGTTCCTCATTAGATTTTTGCAAAAAGCCTCTACTCATGTAATGGACGCAAAAATAAAGACACATTGACATGCACTGAACAGTTTTTTTAAAATCATTTTTCTTTTCTGAGATATTCACGCCCAAAGTGACGAGACTACATGAAAAAATTATAGAGTAGATCCTAAGTTACAAAGAAGAATAGTGAGGATAGCTTGACCTAATAATGACGACTCATTTCTGTTCCATTATTCAATTACAGCATTCATACTTTACTATTTGTGCATAGAGTTCAACTTACTGATACTGGATTTTTCTTGGAAATGAATATATTATTTTCCTATTTGTTTCAAGGGAATAATGAGCGTCATACTTTCCGCGAGTAATAATTAACCAGTGGGAAATTATATAGTGGACTAATTCTGTCTGCCAACATAAGAAATAATAAATTAAAATAAACAAAAATGATCGATAATAAATTATTAACACTAATTTTCAATGAATAATAAAATTAATATTGGTTTCATTGCTCATTATATTTTGCCAAGTCTGGGTCCAATATTGGCTCGATTTTCGCAGGCCAAGTCATGGCAAAGGCGTATAGGCACCCCAAACTGTTACGAACATTGGCAGCATTGTCTCCCAATTTTAGGCTAATCGTTCACTTTCCGCTTGGTATCTATCGCTTACCTCCGGGGTTTTTTAAATTTAACATGGGTTATGTTAGAATTTACCTCTTGCTCTTTAAAGAGCAATAATCGCGAGGGAAGGTCAACAATCCAGAGAGAATTTTCATACCATGAACAGTTATTTATACGATAACATGCCTTTGATTTTCTTTAATTTAATGAAGGCATATTACTTTATCGCCAAATGAATCACTAGTTCATGTTGTTATTAGAAATACACGTGCACTGAATGATTAGGAGAAATCGAATGAGAATTAATTCACTTTATGTTCATATTATAGTTATAAATAGAAAGTTTTTCTCACTTCATCTTCAATGTACTCTTATTTAACACGTGGAGGCATGTTACTCGTTCAGAATTAAATTAAGCCGAATTCGCGCTGAAACAGTCACGTCAGATCCCTTCAAGGAGGCATTATAGACAAGTGGTAAAACGAATTTTCATTTACGATAACAATTATTTATCATTTTCATTGACATCAGTCAAATCAAGAACAGTTTTTCATTTGTTTTTTTTTCAACTTAAATCCATATTGGATATCTTTTACAGAACATCTAAAAAATCTGAATGATGAATGTCTTTGATGAAGACCAATCAGGGTTTCTCCTGAAAAAATGTAAGATTCGTGCTCACCTTCGTAAACAAATTATTTTTATATCTTTTCCCCATTCATTTCTCACTGCAAAATTTTGTTCAAGGAACGTCGAACGATAACGTCACTCACCTGTTTGCCAGTAAGGAAGGTTTCACATTTATAACTTTACCGACCGCTGGGTATTGAGTTTCTCTTCTTGCTTTCAGTTATCAGGAGAGAAACTCTACCCACAGTCGGTAAAATCACAAATGCACTATTTTCTATTCTATGCCCTATGAGATAAAAATATCCTCTGGATTACCTTCCTATCCAGCTACCTATTGATTTTCAATTGGATCCAACTTCACAATTTCATGCCCTGATAACTGCAATAATTAATGCAGGAACGTGGCTTCGTTGCTGCGTGTATTGCAGTTTAAATCCCTAATGCTTACAGTATTTAGTATTCTCTATTTTATTTTATTATTTCAGACGAAAACGCTTTTCCAGCTAGTCGCGTGCGTTGCTGCATACCTTCATTTTGCTAAGCTGAGGCGCGGTATAATCGATCAAGCCACGCAGTCGCGTCTGCTTTAATTGCACACGATTTAAACTAATAAGCTTGTTAAACACAATTTACAGAATGTAAGAGAAACATTTTTTTCATCTTAACATATAATTATTCTAACTCTCCAGTTTCGAAAATCCAGAGGTTTCTTTTCTCTTCTTTTAAGTTGTGCAAACTTTAATTTATAGAAGCTGGACGCAGCATTCTAGAGAGATTGTCTCATTCGACCTTGTGTTTATCTATCGACAAAAAAAATTGAACCCAGAAACTTATTGGAGAATGCAATCTATCAAATAACAATTACGTGATGTCGTAAAAGAGTTTAAATTTCAATTTTATCATAAAATCAAGGTAAAATCACACTTCACTTTTCTTTTCCTATTCTCCTCTCTTACCTCTTTTTAAAAAATGTCTCTTTTTCCCTTACTTTTTAGGAAATTCTCTTTTTTTCCTTTTGTTGAAAGTTCATACTTTTTTATTAAAAATCTACGATTACATTTTTGTTTCGGCATTCATCTCTTTTAGTCGAAGTCGCATGGTTTAAAGTTAATTCTTTTTAATTTAAGAGTCTACTGTAATATTTTGTCGTTAAAAATTAATGTTCTTAGTTTAACTGATTAGTTGAAAATATAATTTTTTTTTAAACATACGTTTGTTGTGACCATTAATTTTTGCAACTAAAAATGTACTTATTACATTTTTCTTTGAACATTCATATTTTTCGTTGAAAACTTATTTTTTGTAATTAAAATCAGTTTATTATTCTTTTGATTAAAAACTAATCTCTTTTAGTTAAAAAATAAACTATTTTTTTGAAAATTCATTTTGTTGTCATAAATTCGACTATTTTTACCTATTTTTCTGAAAATGAAATTATTTTGATAAAAGTACTTCTTTTTGGATTAAAAAAATGATCTTTTTTTTATATAAAATCCTTTTTTTTAATTCAACATTAACATTAATTTTTGGTGAAGAATTTATTTTCCTATTTTCGTGAAAACATTACTGGAATATTTTAAATAATTTACCAAACCTTTCTTTGAAAGAAATGCTAATCAAACGTCTGCAATAGCTCTGCCATTTGAACATTATTTTTTTAGAAAGAAAAAAGAAAATTAAAAAAAAAAAATTCCAAGACTCAAATTATCAATGACCTAATTTTCAAGTCTATGAAGTTTCAGTACACTAAACTTCAAAGTACTAAGTACTTCAAATTTGAAAGGACTTAATTTTAAGGTATTTGAAATTTGTATCATCCGAGCTTGAAAGCATCCCAAAGATAATACGTCAAAATTTAAATCCTTGGAAATTTGAGACCGTTATTTCAAGCAGCAAAAATTACTACATCCATGATTCTTGTACAACGACCGGATATATAGAAGTCTCTCTATGTAAAATGAAATCTATCCTATAAAATGTAACACTCTTGGTAAATTTGTCTGGTGCAGACTGGCTACAACTCCCCTACTTTATCATCTGCATTATTGCCCGAAAACTCAGGAAATTGCTTCTGGCTCTTGTAGTTGGATTATTCATTAAATTAAATCAAACGGAAAGGGTGTAACTAACGTGAGGGAAATAATTCAGTTACAGAAAACGGTTACACCAACATTGGCTGTATCCTACGAAAAGTTCTGATATGAATTTGTCTTTTAAAATGGTTGAAAAAAAGTATCTAGTGTGAGTACCTATAGTGAGCCACTCTTCAGTAGTGGGCTTCCCACACTAATTCACTTCTGACAAGGGGACCTTTAGGTCAGATTTTTTGTTTTTTAAAATTGATACTCTCTTTAGTAAAAGGTACATACCAGAGGTTTTCTGAGAAAAATGAAGAAGACGCAATTATTTTTCATAGAATGTTAAATATGCCTTTACTATTAATTATAGTTAAAAGCAGTATAAGAAGTTTCTGATTTTCCATTTTCAGGTTTTTTTATTAGTTTCCTTGGCAAATTTAACCATAATTTCTGGTAAGATTCACCAGAATTATTTACTGGATAGTTTTTTGGTAACTTAGAAATACGACATTCTGGTCGACATAGACAGATGTTCTGGTAAATATCGATTTTCGGCTATCGAATTTCTATACTTTTCTGCCTTCATGAAGTGTTTCTATAATCCCTCTGAAATTACACGGACTGTGTCGCCAAGAAAGTAATTTAACAAAAGTTTCCTATTTTCTTTTAAATTTCCCATAATAAGCACTTTGATCATTTTGTCAATCCTAAAATTCTCCAACATTCACTTTTTTAAATTTAATTTCTGCAATCCTAATATCATCGAGAATATTTTTCGGAGACACGCCAAAAATGTATGCGTAGTTTTAAAGTATCACTGTATCGCTGGCGTGTAGATACACAAAGCGCAGTTTTTTCTTATACGAAAATTATTATTTGTATTATATAATTAAAAACTAAGCATTTAGGACAAGTCATCATTTGGCACTTCCAGCAACACAACATAAGATAAAGTACATATTTCTGGAAACCGATACATGATCGCGACACTTTTGTTACCAGAAATAATAACCAGAATAGTTTCAACCAGAAAAAATCAGAATCATTTTCACAAGAATTTTCTAGCCGCATTAAGAAGAATTTCCAAATAAAATAACTAGCCTTTTTCAACCGGACGCGTCTAGTAACTTGAACCACAACTTTTTTTTTAGTGTCGAAAATTACATCATTACACCACTAAACTTGTTAAATCTTATTTATTAGATGCAATTCTTATCATAAAAGAAGTAGAAAATGCTCATGCATTAATATTATAAGATCAATAATGTATCAACAATTTGAAACAAATATCAGTGACAAATATAATTCCATGTGTCCTCTGGGACTGTGGATTGTTTAAGGCCTCTCAGCTGATATTGTGAATTTTCGGCAAGCCGTAAAAGTGACATGCAGAGATGAGTGGAAATAGAGTTATTTCTCTCGAAGCACATCATTTTTCGAAGAAAATTTTTGTCAAAATACTAATTTGGAATGCCATAACTTTTGCACTAAAATTGTATTAAGAATCGATTTTTGTCTACCTTATGTCGAATTTTATAGGCAAACTTTTTTCTTGTTACTTTAAAAGTTTTTTTTCGGATGTCATGAGCGTTAAAATGTTGTAGATTTTGAATTTAAAGATAATTTATTAAGTATTCAAATCCCTAAAGATTCGTTATAAAATCGTAATAAATCCCCAGGTGTCACTTTTTTATCCTTGCCCAATTGAAAAAATTTTCGCACCATTAAACTTTTATAACACTACTATCAATTTATTGTGTCAATCGAGATTTTCAGATTATTATTCACTGATTCAATTCTGAAAATTATATTTTCCTAAATAGAGAAATCAACCAGCACTAACAGTGAAAATTGTAGAACTTGTATTTCCTGAATTTCGATCGAAATTATTTTCCATAGATGTTATTTGCGTTATAAAAATTGTTCGTCCTTTTGGATTGAAAATTCATCTTTTGTGGTAGAAAAGTAATTCTTTTTTCTTAAAATCTAAATAAATTGGGCATTTTTCAATTCTAATCCTTTTGAATTTGTACATTACACATATTATCACTTCCTGATGTTCTACATTTCGAATATTCCAATTGCTAAATTTCATTTATATTTAATATAAAATATCATTTTTTATAAAATGTCTTTCTTTGTGATGTAAAAATAATACACTATGAAATATTAATTGCTCTGAGCTGGATAGGTAAAAGCCATAAAAAGCGTCACTTTAATCGATTTCCATATTCGTAATAAAAAACGAGGTTTACTGAAAAAAACTGTACACAATGACGTTTTACTCAAAATAATAGTCGATTTCTTTAAAGACAAAAAAGCAATTTCATGAAAAAATAAGATACAATAATTTTTTTACTTTTGAAATTTTAAAATAAAAAAAGCTTTCTTAGTTCATATTAAATTTTCTTGTTTCTAGTCTTTAAAGTCCAAATTTTTCAGGCAGTCAAACGGAATCAACTTTAAATAATTTTTACATTTTCATCCATAATGAGAAGGTATTATTTTTATGCGAAAAATGACTTTCGCGAATTTGAGCAAATATTGAAGTTTCGAGGAAAAATAAGTTTGTCAGAAAAACAAGTTTTTACGTCGGTGTCTGTCTGTCTGCCCGGCGTCTTCGTTGTTGTTGTTGTGCTTGTAGGTGTCTGTATACCGGATCGAGTTCGTTAACCAGTTATTTTTGATAAAAATTCGAAAAGCTTTTCAAATATTTTGAGACCACCTTTTTTAAAATTTGAAAATTCTATAGACAGTTATTTATAGTACACAAAAATATGAGCAATTTATCCGATGACT
Organism: Druon quercuslanigerum; assembly: GCA_010014905.2. Classification (NCBI taxonomy): domain Eukaryota; kingdom Metazoa; phylum Arthropoda; class Insecta; order Hymenoptera; family Cynipidae; genus Druon; species Druon quercuslanigerum. Next base: position 18,920 of record JAAAKG020194275.1, read on the forward strand.
TTTTATGATAAAATTAAAATTACTAAAGTTATAGGATTTTATAAATCCAAAAAACAAAACGAAAATGGAACTTCTTTCTTTAAAAAGGTACTAGATTTAAATACTGCTCTTTGAATATGAATGTCCATGGAAAATAAAAATTTCTTTAGGGAAAAGTCATGGAATTATGAAAACTGCGTTTTTCGGCCACCCTGATTATAGTCCCTATTTTGATATATCTGTAAAATCTATTTAACATATTTCTTTAATTTTCACTTCCTGTATAAAGGACAGTATGTTCTTGAAAACCAGAACTTTACAGCATCTCTCTAGCTAAACACATATCCTTTAATGTCTTCTTTATCACAAATCCATCGTTACTTCTGCCTCATTTCGAAGGATATCGGGTTTGATGGTGCTGAAAGTAAGCGGCAATGTTCTCCCCCCGTTCTCACGACTATACCTTAACGAGCAGTATAGTAGATACGGCTTAAACGCGAAACTGGAGTTGGCAGGAGCTCCATATGACATACCATGGATATATTTATACATGTGTGTTCAGTGCAAGGTCGCCCAGCATATGTTACACATGTATCTTTATAAAAAGCACACCCCCACACCAAACTATATGATGCACTTCTGCACTTTGCAGGTATGCCATGAGCGCACACGAAAAAAATTGTGGCCATCTTATTCGGTTATTCTACCACGAACGTAAAGATTTCCAAGAGGGTTATATGAAGGGAAATATTGCGGATCAACGATTTTCTACCAGTTTATTAAAAGAACTTAAGGAAATGAATAATGAGTTTATCGAACTAAGACCTTCTGGACCAGAAGTTCTATAGTGAATTGCTTTCTACTTCAATAGCCAATATTGAAATGGAAATAATTTTCATTTCTAACATTTATTTCGTAAAATATGTATGTAGTTTATACTTTTATTTTGATGGTTTCTTAAGATATTGTTTTGTTTTATGGTATCTAATTTGTAACTGCTATTGATTAATCGCTATTAAGAACTCGCGTAGTCTCGTTTTCTACCATTTTTAATCTGAGAATCAATATTAATGTCGTTGGTCACCCTGAATTCTCAAGGCTCCTTACCTTAAGTGAAACTTACCATCAACCACGAGACAGTAAAATGTCAGCAAAATTGATGATCGTTTTACGGATCAGTTTGTTTAAATTTCTATAAAATAGGAAAAGTTACACTGAAAAAAATGGATGCTCAATAGTAGATCTTCAAAGAATAAGATATTACCGCCAAACATGCAGATATTAATACGTAACATGCGCTATCTTTTTGAGATACTAGGCTTAAATATATTTTTATGTTAAACTAAAAAAATGCAAAATGTTAAAATCGTACAGGGAAATGCGCCAGACCTCAGTCGGCCGCTTGATGAAGCTTATAGTTAATGTCGTTTGATGTAATTTCGTATGTCGTATATGTATGTTAAATATGTTAGTCTGAAAGATCTAGATGTCAAGGTAAACATTCATTTTTTTCGGGTAGTTATACGAAGAAGTAATAGCAGGGTGGCTGCAGGCCAGGAAAAACTCGGAAATCAGGCAAAAATCAGGATATGTTGTTGGTCAGGGAAAATTCATGGATTTCGAAAAGTTTATGTACCTAAAGACAGTCACTTTTTGTCACTTTCTTTTGCAAATCGCATTTTTAATATAAAGTCACTATAGTCACTTCTTTAAATGAAAAAATCACTTTAGTGAGCTTCTTTCAACGAATTAACCTAGGTATTAATCACTATTGAATTAAAGTCCATACCTATGTCTGAACTTTCTTGAATTCTTTTGAAACCTTGTAAGATATTTAAAAATATTTCAGGAATTTTTAATAGGTTTCAGTAATTTTAAAGTAATCCAAAGAATTTTAAAGGTTTTACGACATTTTTAAAACTTCTAGGTAATTTTAAGTGTTTTAAAAAGTTTCAATGTATTTCCAAACATTTCATAGGATTTGAAATATTAAGGGTATTGATGGAATGATTTTATAGGTTCTGGAAGGTTTTATGATCTTTTTAAAGATTCCAAGGCATTTTATAAGATTTCCAAGGATTTAAATGATTTTAAGGGAATTTAAGAGATATTTTATAACGTATTTTTATCAATTTTCCAGGATGTCAAGAAATATTGGATTTCAAATAATTTCACCGAATTTTATAATATTTTAATGGGTTTTTAAAGATGAAGGAATTTTTTAGATAAAATGTTTAACAAGATTTTAAATATCTTAAGGCATTTTAATGAATTTTAATAATTTAAAGTAATTCCGACGGATTTGGAATACTTTAGGGTATTTAGGTTTTTTCCGAGGATTTTACTCATTTTCAGGGACTTTAAAAACTCTCAAGATATTTAAATAAATTTTCCATCAGTTTGTGAATTTTTAAAATGAAGTTTTGCGGCTACACTGATAAAGGCAAAACTATACGAAGAATAAAGCTGTTACTGATTTTTATCACTGACAGATATAGCAGAGGTGCGATAAATGAAGTATAAATTAGTATGTACTATGTTAAATAGATACATGTAAACGGGTCGATTATTTGCGTAGGACGGACGAACGACCTTTGATTCTCAGTAAGAAACCTCCTACGTTTTCATTACCAAATGTCATACAGAAAAAAAGAGAAACGTAAATAGCGTGGGCGTTGGAAAAAAATTTGTCGAGTTTTCACGTTTGGTTTGTTAGAAGGTTTCGTATAAAATCCACTCTTCTTAATTACATATGTTATTATATGTTTTAAAAAAATGAACAATGGAATTATCTCCTTTGCATATTTTCTTTCTTCATTTAATTAATAAACGTGTAATATAGAACCTCTCGTAGTTTCCGAGAATGAGTTTGACATATTTGGCAAATTTTTAACCAATGCAGCAGTTGGAGTCCGGAATCCTGCAGCTTTTTCCACACTGGAACTTCATTTTTTTATCTACAAGATTTTTTATGCTCTCGGTAAAGAGCAAAGAGGCTCGTTAACGGAGCCGAGAGTGCTTTGAAAAATCGGGTAAATTATGTGCCGGGTGCGTCGTGGCAGGCGAGGAAATAATTTCAAAAGCAGGAGTCGCCAAATAGAGAAATCCCATTTAAAGTTTCAGATAAATTTAGAGAAGAATGCAGAATTAAATTTTATTGACGATCTACTGTCTGAAACTGACATTATATTTCAAATAAAAAATTGGTACATTGAGAAATGTGGACTATACCGTTTGTGATCTTATACGTTTTTCTGTTGAGGCCATAATTTCCATGTATTATTAGCATTGAGAAATAAGAATATCTTTAAAGCAGTAAGCCTACTTTAAAATCAGATGATGGAAGTTTTCCGAGATTTCCCCAAGGCAGACAAAATCTAGGATAATTTTATTCAAGCTCCATGCCAAGACTAAGAATTTGAACGAAATGATTGCCAGTGATTGTAAAGTGATTGTTGAGAAGATAAATTGAAATCTCTACTTACGTAAATTAGCTGCATCATGTATTCATCTCTTATTTAAAAATAGATTATTTTCAATTCTTTTTATAATATAAAAAATGAAACTTTTAATTGCATTTAGAATGTTTTTATAGAGGATACCTTTGATATTTGGAAAAAAGTTCTAAAAAGTGATGCATGCTCGATAGAAATGTGAGGCAAGAGCATTCAGTAACGAATATTTCATTTTCATTAATATCGAGATTTCGAGATTCGCATCGACGAGTTGTCAACTCGTGAATCGTTACATGGAGCCTGCTGCCAAATTGAATAAGCTCGTGCTCTCTCACACGAATGTCATAATCTCGTTCTTTGATGAAAGGGAGTCTGCAATTATTATCCCAGAGTTTCAGCGAGGTTCGTATACAGGATGCTTCACATTTTCTCTTCCGATCTACGTATATAGCACTTGTGAACGAAATTGCTACACTGGTCCTTGATTGAGGAACGATTTGATTTCGAGACGAAAGAGGCAATCAAAACTGAAGAGAAAATATCAAGTACCAACGCCAGAATTGATAAAATTACTTGCAAAGGGAGGTCGTCAGTTGCGGAACACCGATATTAGGTTGGGCCTTTACAGGGTAAAAATAAATCGAAATCCATTAGATATTTATTCTTTCTTTCATACCAATGAACCATAGTTTCCGAGATATCGAGGTCTGAATCGAAAATATAGGGGAAAACAGTACGAGGTGGAAATTGATAGGGACTGAATAATGGCAAACAGCGACTGGGTTTTTAAGAAAAAGGTTATACAGTATTCTTTATGGGTACACTGTAAGAAGTTTTTCGGGGATCTTCTCAACGAATTTCGGGAAGCTCAGAACCCTAACATTTCGCCGAAAAAAATTCCGAAGAAATTTAAGAATTGACTTAAAAGTTAGGGAATTGGTTCCTAGAAAACTGTAGGGAATTTTTCGTATAGTCAAGGAGTTTTCCGTACCACACAAGAAGTGCAATGTCACAAAAGTTCATATAATAAACATATTTTATGGTTGCACAAGGAAAAACTTTGCTGGTTCGAACAAGTAGTTTTCAGAGCCTGTGTATAATTGTCAAACATAATTTTATTTCCAAATAATGTAATAATAAATTAAGGGTAACACTCCATAAATAGATAACCAAAATTTTTCCAACAATGGGTGTATTGTATTAAAAATGGGTGCCGGGTAATTTTTTGTTATCAAAGATTTATTGTTCTTATTCAGCGTCATTCATTCATTAATTTATTCATTCATTCATTCATATTTAAAAGCTATGCGATTCTAACCTCAAAGTTGTGCATGTTCCAATTTGGGTCTAGTGTAACTTTGAGATCGTCAAATGACACATCTATTTCCTCGAAACTGTATAAAATTGTCTCATCAAATTTTTTTGGGCTTGAGTCAGCCTCACTTTAATTTGGAAGTAGTTTTATATCTTATCTTTAAGTATTCTGATTTTGTTTTGTTACTTAGCTTTGTACTGCCTCCCTTGAAATATTTTTCAATATAAGAAACTGTAATATGCTCTTTCGGATTATTGAAAAATTTTCAAAAATAATCTACTTTCTCTTAATGTAAAAATAAATCTGATTACAGGAACTATCTGAACATAAGGAAAACATACCTAATTTTGTACGATAAATAATTTTGCTAATTAAAGTATGAATATTATCAAAAAGGTAGTAACATAATCTGACTTCTATAAAACATTTTCTACAACAGTCTATATTAAGGAGGGTGACGGGGAAAATTAGTTTTATATTTACGGTATTTTTGTTGAAACTAAAATGTGGACATTACAGTTTGATTCATGAAAATATTAAGAGATATTCAGTGGGACGATGGTCGTGGGGGCTAAAGCGCAGGCTTTGGACCCACTCTGTCGGCTTGCGGGTTCGATTCCC
>JAAAKG020194286.1:0-24288 GCA_010014905.2 Druon quercuslanigerum
TCTCCATGCTATTATTTTTTATTTTATATTATTATATTATTTATATTATTATATGTATATATAATATTATTTATATTTTATTTTTATTTATTATTATATTTATTTTACCGAAAAAACAAGTTACTATCTTGGCAAAATTTAAATTGATTTTTTATTTAATTAATAAATTTGAAGAGAAAATTTACAAGGAACTCAAAACATTTTAAATTATTTGCCAATATTTCGAAAAAGAATATGACAGTTTCAAAACCAAATTTTTCAATTAGCAAGATTACAAAGTTTTATACAAAATTCGATTAAGTTTAAGGAATTTAGAAGTTTTGAAAAGAATAAAAATCATTTTAAAACATAAAAATATTGTTTAAATGTGAGAAAAAGCGTTTTTATTTTTAAATATTTGTAAATAAAAATTTTGAAGCTTAAAGATTTTTGCAGGTTTCACGATAATAAAAAAATATCTTTAAATTCATGGGAAAATTAAAACTGATATTTTATATACAAAAATTAAGTTCAAGAGAAAACTGACAAAGATTTATTATTTTTTAATTTTTGAAAAAGAAAGTGAAAGTTTTAAAGCTAAATTTTTTACTCAGCTTGATTTCAAAAATTTATAAAAGAATCGAGTAATATTAAGAGACATTTAGAAGTTTCAGAAAGATAAAAAATTAATTTGAAAGTTGAAAATATTTTTGAAAGGTTTCACGATAATAAAAAAATGTCTTGAAATTCCTGGGAAAATTTAAACTGCCTTTCATTTTGAAAACTTAGTTTAAGGAGAATCTGGAATATCTAAAGACATTTTTATATTTTGCAGAATTTTTAGAATTTTTTTTTAATTCGAATAATTTCAAAAGATATTTATAAGGTTTACATGTTTTGGAAATTATTATTGAGATTCCTGGGAACATTTTCTATGTCTTTTCATTTTGAAAAATTTATTTTTAAATAAAATATAGAAAGGGTTAAAAAAATTCAGAAGATTTCTGCATATGTGGAAAAAAACTGAGAGATTTAAGGGCAATATTATTAGTTTTTAAAGATTTTTCAAAATTTTAGGAATAATTTGAGACAGTTTGGAAGATATTTATTTTTAAAACTTATAAAAGTGCTAAATATCTTTTAAACTGACTTGATTTTTTCTTAAAATTTTGCAAAATCCTGTGAAATAAAAAAAATCGACAAATATAAAATCTTCTTGAATTTTCTCAAGAATATTAGGAAAATGATATTTGTGTAATCTTAAGAATAAAACGAAATAAAAAGTCGACCGTAAAACAGAAATATTTATTCTTCAAAATCCAAAATTTTGAACGATTTGAAAAGGTTTCAGAAGATTTCAAAATATTTCATAACTAATTAAAATATTTCAATATTTTAAATTAAGACACAAGATTTTTGAAAGATTTAAAAAATATTTCAAAGAACTCGTAAAAATGTCATACAATTTGAGATTTCAAAAGATTTAAATGATTTAAAACGAAGACAAAAGATTTCACAAGTATTTCATAAAGATTTCAAAACATTTCACAAAGATTTCAAAGATTTTACTTAAGTTTTACAAGATTTCAAATAGTTTAATGATTTCAAATAAATACAAAATATTTAATAAATATTTCATAAAAATGTCCTAAAGATATGATAAAGGGTACATGCAGTACACCATATGAAAAAGATTTCAAAACATTTAAAATCATTTATATTTATATCATTTATATTTATATCATATATATCATTTATATTTTAAACATTTCCAAGAGTTCATAGAATTCAGACTTAAAGAGGATTCAATTATTTGAAACATGCATGTAGACAAGATTTCATAAATTTCAAATATTTGATAAAGATTTTAAAACTTTCAAAAGATTTCAATTATTTTAAATATTTAAAAAAGGGTACAGTACATTAGATGTTAAAGATATCCAAAATTTTGAACGATCTGAGACGGTTTCAGAAGATTTAAAAATATTTCAGATAGAATTAAAATTTCAAAGAACTCCTAAGAAAACTTTTCACAAAGATTTCAAAGATTTTACCCAAGTTTTACAAGATTCCAAATATTTTAATGATTTCAAATGAATACAAAATATTTAATAAATATTCCATAAAAATTTCCTAAATATTTCATTAAGGGTACCTGCAGTACACCATATGTAAAAGATTTAAAAACATTTAAAATATTTTAAGCGACTTTAGATTTGTTTAAAAGATTTCAAAGATTTTACCAACATTTCAAAACATTTCACAAACATTTAAAAATTTCCCCAAAATGTTAAGAGATTTCAAATGGTTTCACAAAGATTTACAATAGTTAAATGATTTCAAATTAATGCAAAATATTACATAAAAATTTCATAAAAATTTCATAAAGATTTTAAATTCAAATATGTGGAAAAGGGTGGTACAGTACAGTAGAGTCAAAACATTTTAAAGATTTCAAACGATTTAAAATTTGTTTACAAGATTTCACAAAGATATCGAACATTTTACAAATATTTCAAAACATTTCACAAAAATTTTAAAGATTTCGAACATTTTACCAAAATTTTAATAGATTTCAAAACTTTTTACGAAGATCTTAAAACTTTTAGAAGATTTAAACGATTTTAAAAAGGGTCTAGTAAACGAGATTTTAGAATATTTCAAATACTTGCAACGAATAAATTTTTTTTTAGAAGATTTCAAAAACTTTTCAAATATTTTAATGATTTCAAAAGAATACAAAAAAATTCCAAGATTTTAAACGAGTACACATTTTGTTTAGAAAATTTCAAAATATTTTACAAAAGTATCAACTGTTCGAGTGATTTCTAATAAATACTATATAATAATAATATAGAAAAATTTCATATATATTTCAAAGAATTTATAAGGATTTCAAAAGTTTATAAGAATTATATATTTTTTGAAAGATATCAAACATTATCGAACATTTCAAAGGTTTTTAATAATTTTAAAAGGTTTCCAAAAATTTGACAATATTTTAAAAGTTTTCAATGATTTCAAACGAACACAAAACTTTTCACACAAAAAATTAAAGAAATACTTTACAAATATTTCATAAAGATTTCAAAAGATTTCATAAAGATGCGACGGAAATTTCAAGATTTTACAAATATTTTAAACACTTTAAAAGATTTAAAAATATTCTTAAAGATTTCACAAAGAGGACTTATGTTCGCATAAAATTAAGAATTTGTTAATTTATGATTTTGCTTTCTATTAAAATCGTTGCCCAATAAAAAAATGAGACCTGGAAAAACTTGATTTCTTTTGTTCCTGGGAATTATCGGACATCCTCTCAAGAACTAATTTCTTTTACAGGGAGTCACCTTCTTGAACCAGAAAATAATTCTCGAACCTCTCTCAGCATTGCTGCCAATTCGCGACATTCCGAAAGATTCTTTCCTCCACGAATTCTCAGCTGCCGAAAATTTCAAACCTACACTCGAAGCTCCCAAGAGCGAAAATGACGCATCAAGTGCAAAATTGGAGATGGAATCGATTGGGACAAATGAAGATGAAAACGCCTCCAATAAAAGTGACGAATGAATTTTAATATGTATATGTATATATATATATCGTGAAACTGCAAATAAAAGAGAATGGACACAATCGACTAATCTTAATTTTCTACAAAACCTCGTACTTTGAAAAGTCATTTTTTCAATTAGAAATTATAAATAGGTTAAAGTTATTTTTTTTAAATGTTTGTATAGAAATTAGCTTAAGTTTTCTATACGAAAAGAGAACGCGACACACTTCAATTTTCAAAAAAAAACACAGTGATTATTTACATCCACAGTCTTTCTTATAAAATCGCAAGAAAAAATAACGGAAATTTAACAATCTATAAATTCCGGATCCAAATACTCAGCTTCAAAATTCATTTCGTCTGAAAAATTGACATCCTCGTTCTCTTCGTCAATCAAACCGATGATTTCGCCGTCGTTCTTTGACGGACACACATCAAAGTTTTGTACAATTTGCTTCTTTTCCGGAATCTCTATTTTCTGCCTCTTAACCACATTGCTCTTTTGTATTTCAGGAACGACGAGTTTCTTCTTTTGTGGCGAGATTTTAGTAATAACTGGAAAAGATCTCCAGCCATCCGATCTCACCTTACTCCTTTCTCGCTTTATCACTGTTGTATTGATTGTTTGATCCTGCGTTAAAATATCTTCGAGTTCACGAGCGTCTCTTTCTAGAGAAAGCCTCTCGGCTTGGGTGCTCTTTACCTGCTTCTTCATTGGCTTCGAGAAAATATTTTTATCGTAATCTGCTTTGATTTTTCTCACTTCTCTCAAGAGTTTTTCGTACTCATCCTCCTCCTCTTTCTGGGTAACTATCTTTCTCTTCTTTGTCACTGACGAACCGGAAATGTCGCTGTCGTAGGATTTTTCGACCTTTTTGTCGAGACCGGTCAAGTGTCCCTGGAGTTTTAATATTTGCTCTTGTTCTTCTTGGTGTCTCTGTTTCAGAGAAGCGAGCTTTTTACTCAGTTTTTCACAGTCTTCTTGTGCTTTGTTGTAGAGAGTTTTCAGGCTGCTCAGCTTTGGATCTGGCCTGGAATTAGACAAAAAAAGAATAGTGTCAATAACAGTGTAAATTTGGTAAATAGGAGTAGTATTCTAAATAATTTGAGGGCTCGGATAAAACTTTATGCCCTTTGAGAATTTAATGATCCTTTATAAGCATTTTGAATTAGGATTTAAAAAATCGTATTTTCTCTCTTTATTAATGATAGACACATTTTTTAAATTTCGTGGAAAAATGTATCGCCTCAAATTTTAAAGGGCGCTTAATTTCAATTGTAAAAGAAGTCAAAGTAATTCAGGGTTAATACAATATTCCAATTTCTAAATTCTTCCAGGTATAAAATCAACCATACAAATTTTGTTTCTAAATGGAATTTAAAGACTTTTTAGTTGAATTTTAAAATCAAAAGGATTAATTTTGAACATAAGAAATGAATCTTTTAAAATAATGAATCTTCAACCAAACTGATGAATTTTTAACCAAATAGATAGTTGAATTTTTAACCCAAAAAATTAATTTTTTACCAAAAAATACTCTTTTCTCAACAAAGTGCATGAATTGTCTTCTAAAAATGATAAATTTTCAACCAAAAAATAGAACGAATTTTCAGAAAAATAATTTTTTTAATCAAAAAATAGCAAAATATATTTAAAAAATAATTCCCAGCAAAATAATTCAATTTTAAACCCAACAGATGCATTTTCTACCCAAAAAAGATGAGTTTTAATCAAATATAAAAAATTTTAACAACAAATTTGATTTACGAACCAAAAATCAGAATAGTTCAATTTGCAGTTAGAAGAGTAAAATTTAAACAACAAAAGAAAAACGAGTTTTTAGAAAAATTAATTTATTTTCAACATTTTTTAACGAAAGAGATGACATTTCGATCAAAAAGATAAATTTTTCACAAAAAATGGAATAGTTAAAGAGAATTTTCAACTAATTTTTTTTAAAATACTTTTAACCAAATAGATGCAATTTCAACACACAAAAATCAATTTTTAACCAAAAAGATGAAATTTCAACTAACGAGAATACTCTTCTACAAAAAAAGACGGATTTTCAACAAATAGTTAAATTTTCACCGAAAACAAGATACATTTTCAGAACATAGAATAATTAAATTCTCAGTCAAACTTAATTTTCAATAAAATCAGGGTAAATTTGTCAACGAAGAAGATTATTTTTCCATTAAAAAAGATAAATTAAAAAAAACGGAAGTCACATTTTCAGTTAAAAAAATTAAATCTAAATAAGAAAAAATGTATATGAACTTTCAACGAAAAATAGAAATTAGTCACCAAGAAGCTTAAATATTCTCCCATAAATTCAAATTTGCAATAAAATACAGGAATTTTTAATCAAATGTTTGAATTTTTAACTTAAAAAGATAAATTTTCAAGAAAACATGTACGAGTTAAATTTGCAGTTAAAGCATTATTTTTCAACAAAATAATTAAATTTTGAAAAAAATGTTTGTCAACTAAAATGATGAATCATGAAACAAATAAATGAATTTTTAGCAAAGTAGTTCCACTTCCAACTAAGAAGTTGATTTTTGAACTAAAAAGGATGAATGCTCAATGAAAAACGTAATATTTGATATTTCAACCAAAAAGGATGTAAATTTTATACAAAAAATAGATGAATTCAACCAAAAATGATGAATTTTCAACAAAATAGTTGGAATCCTCAAATAAAAGAGATTAATTTTTAACCATATAGTTACGATTTTTAACCATAATAATAAAATTAACAACAACTTTGGCTTTTCCAGAATTCTCTAACTCTATCAGGTTTTCCTTGACATGCCCTGACTTTCTGGAATTACCTGACCTGTAGCAAATCTGTAATTTAAAAAAGTATATATTAACTCCACTCTAGAATGTTTTTGAAAAAATGTATGCATTACTTATGATGTATATTTGCTTAATCAATAAATGCTATAAATTTTTTTAAATACTCAATAAATGCACTGTTCGAGCACAAATGCTGAGCGTACATATTATAGAAAGCATTTGCTCAATATAAATCTGATTGAGTTTTCATTACTTGAAGTTGTTTTATATCTTAAATTCGAAAATTTAATAATCCAATCTACTAAAAATTCCCTTCGATAAGACAAATCAATTTAGAAAAGTTTGTGTTTTTTAATATACAAGCGCTGTTAAATTAAATAAAACTTTCAAATTATTTTAACAATCATACATATTTTATTCCACTGATTTTCACTAAAAATTAGTATTTGTTTAAGAAAATTTTAGTATAAAATCAAAAAATTTTCGAAGAAGGCTTAAAGTTTCTCAAACTGTTAGTTTGGGTTACTTTTTTCCTCACATTTTTAAACAAAAATCATCAGATTTCACAGATTGTTAAAATTTTAGTTTATGTTAACGTTTTACATGGCAAATAGGTATTTTTAATAATAAATTATTATATTTCAAAGATTTTAACATTTCAACGATGTAAGTTTTACGTGTTTGTTAGCATTTTTTATCGGAAATTGAGATTTTTAACCAAAATCATTGCATTTAAAAGGTACATCATTATTGGTATTTTTAATACAACAAAATTAAATTTCAAAGAAGATTTATACCTTTTAACAATTATGTGTTATGTTAGCTTTTTACACACAAAGTTGGTATTTTAAAGCAAAAATCATTATAATTGGAACAATATGTAGAATCACTAAACAATTTCGGATTAGGTTAGTGGTTTTAGACAGGAATTTATATTTTTTACAAAAAACAAAGATTTGAAAGAGGATTCATTTTGAACCATTTTAGGTTATGTTTCCGCTTTACGCTAAAAATTTAGGACTATGTTAGTGTTTTTCTTCGGAAATTGAAATTATTATTAAAAAATCATTACATTTTAAAGGATTTTCATAATTTTTCAACAATTTTAGATTAAGTTACTAGATTAAATATCTATTAACAATTTTGAATTACGTTAACGTTTATTGTCGGAAATTGGTATTTTTCATTTAAAAAATTGTATTTTAAAAAAAATTTGTAATTTTTTTGTATAAAAAAAAAAATAATTATAATTCGAACAAGATTATCAATTTTTGAATAATTTTAGGTTCTACATTTTTTGACAATTTTCGGTTATTTTGGCGTTATACATCCGAAGTCGGTATTTTTAGTAAAAATACATGAGATTTCAAAGATAATACTAAATCTTTTGTCTATAAATAATATAAATAATATTGCATGTATATAATAGTTTCATACCGATGTAAATTTCAAAGTAGAATTACAATTTTGGAACAATTTAGGCCTATGATAACGTTTTTCACCGAAAATCGATTATTTTTAAACAAAAAAATTTAATTTCACTGAAGTTTTGCAATATGGGGCAATTAAAGGATATGTTATGTTAGTGTTTTTTGTCGAAAATTGATATTTCAGGCCTCACAGTCTCTATGGGATAAATTATAGGTACCAAAGCGTACTTTTTGTCACCCTCGTACAATACTTTTTCCACACTCAAAGAGTAACAAATTCAGGATAAATTCATAAGATTTTAAATAAATTCAAGTTGAATTCAAATTATTCGGAAAAATTCTAAATATAAAAAATGCCATTAATTTCGTTTAAATTGGAAAGAATTTAGGGTAATTTCAGGTAAGTGTATTCAATCACTTAGAAGTAAGCACATACATATTTAAGGGAATTCCAAAGAATATGATGAAATAGCAAAGAATTCTAGATGAGGTAAAAATACTTCAGGATCAAATAAAAACTTTTAACAATTTAAAGAAAATCCATTTAATTAAGTTGAATTGAATAATTTAGCAGAATTCAAGCGAATAAAAAAATTTAATTTCAAAGAAATTAAAAATAATTTAGTTTGAATTAATAAAAGTTCAGTCTGAATTTCAAAAAAGAATCTCAAAGCTCTCAAAATCTTAAAAGTTCTACTAAGTTGTAACCAAAAAAGTGACTAATGACTGCAAATCAATTTAAAATAATTCAAATTAATCGGAAATAATTTAAAAAGTCGATATGATTCCATAATGTCAATAAAATTTAATATGAGTTTAAAAGACTTCAAGATGAATTAAACAAAATCTTTTTAAGAATCCATTGAATTGAGTAAAATTGAGTGAATTAAGCAAATTCAAAAGAATTTAAAAAAAATTCAGGATCAATTAATAAGAATTTAGAGCGAATTGCAACAAAAAATATTTGAAAATCTCTTTACATCTTTGAAACCCTACAAAATTTCTCACTTCGAGTGAATAAATTGTTTGAAATCCATTAAAATATTAAAATCCCTTAAAATCCTACAAAATTATTAAAACCCTTGTAAATCTCTTGAAATTATTTAAGCCTATTCAAAATGTTTTGGATTCTTAAAATATCTGAAAATATTGCAAATTCTTAGAAATCCCTTCAAACTATTGAAATAAACAAAAAAATTCTGAGAATCTTTTAAAATTTCCTAAATTATTTCAAATCCTTTGACATCTTTTTAATTCCCTTGAAACTTTTTAAAGCCTTTGAAAACGCCTCGGAATCTTTTACAAAACCCTTAAATGTTTAAAACCCTTTAAAGTTTCATTAAATTACTGAAATCAATAAAAAAAATTATTTGTAATCTGTTGAAATAACATAAAATATTAAAAATTCTTTCACATTTTTTGAGCTCTTAAAAATTCCAAGGTATTTGAAAAATAATACATTGACATGTTTAAAATCCTTTAATCATTTTACCAATTGATATTTAGTGCCAATTAAACAAAAAATACCAAAAAAATCAACTGAATTCAGTATAATTGAGTAAGTTTAGAAAAATTCATAAGGATTTCAAAGAATTAAATCAATTCAAGATAAATTGATAAGAATTGATGTTAAATTCCAAAAATAATTTCAAATCTTTAAAAAAACTTCAAAATACCTCACCTCTCGAAATATTTTAAAATATCTTAAAACCTTACAGATCGTGTAAAATCGTTTCATATCTTCCGAAAATTCTAGAAAATTCTTTATCCTTAAATAATGCAATCGCTTTGAAATCAGTTCAAATGATCAAAATCATTTAAAAAATTCTAAGAATCTTAAAAAATGTCCCTAAAATGTTTAAAACCCTTTGAAATCCTTTAAAACACCTCACTGCTCATGAATAAATATTTTAAAATCCACTAAAGTAGTAGAAAATCAGGTTAAATCTTTATTAAATCTTTGAAATCACTACAAATTAATAACATTATAATTCCTTGGAAGCTTTTCAAATTCCCCAAAAATATTTCAAATTATAACCTTTTGAAAATGTCTTTAGAAGTTAATTTATTGAAAGAAAAGTGGCATATGCTACCACAGGGACCAAAAATTGAAAATAGGGTATTTGAGGTTCTTTAACTGAATATAGGGTATAACAGGAGATTTAGGAACCAGCCTGTGGGGCCTGGTATTTGCATGTTTGTTTAAATAAGTTTTTTTCAGGTTACGCTTTATACCGGAAAGCGGCACCTTTAATTAAAATCGTTGGATTTCAGTGACGATTAAAACATTTCTTGTAATTTAAGTGTTTTTCACATAAAATTGTTATTGTCAATAAAACTCAGTATACTTGTAAGAATATTTAAATTCAGGGTGGCCACTTTTTTTTAAATTTTCGTCTCCCGGCTTTCTTCCGGTAAATATTCGTGATTTCTCCCGGTTTATAAAAAAAATTATCTTTACGAAGCACAGTTTTTGCACATATATTAATAATTGCGGAAGTCGATAAATATCAGAAAATTATGTCTGATAAAGGAAAATACAGAGTTTCGTTTAATCGCGCACTAGCAGTAAATGCACGCGTGCAAATCGCGTGTTCCTATCTCTGAATTTCTATTTACTAACATGAAAATATGCAAATTTAAAAATAAATTATTATAACAATTTTTTAATATAAGGTTTTAAATAATTTTGAAACAATAACTAATAGTTTTGAATTGAAAGCGTCTGAAATTTAAACAAATATACGAACGATTATTGACATTTTAATGAGAAAAAGAGTTGAATTGTAGAATTTTAAAGCCGAAGAGCTAAAAATCAAACAATTTAAAATTCGTTTAGAGAATCACGGAACTAGCATGATTTTAGATTAAAAATTTTAACATATGAAAATGTCAAAACGTTAAAAATTGTGTATTTAAGATTCAAGTTTTGGAACTTGGTTAATTTAAAATTCTGAGGAATTAAAATTGTGTTCTTTATAATTAAAAGCGTTTAAAGTTAAATAATTCAAGAATGAAAACGTTACAATTTGAATGATTTGAATTCAAAGAGAGTAAAATTTGGCAATTTGATATTGCAAACTAAATTGAATCTTTCAAAAGCAAAGCTTCTGAAAGTCTAGAATTTTAAATTGTCATTAAATAATAAAATTACAAGTTAACATTAAAACTATTACTCCTGAACGTAAATTAGCACTTTTCACTTGAAAAGTTTTAAATTATAAACTTAAAAACTTAAAAACTTAAAAAATTTAAATAAAATTGAAAGATGCAAAGTTTAGAATGTTTAACTTTTATAAACTATAAAGTTCAGATATTCAGGTTCATTTCCAAAAATATAAATCCACGTTATTATCTTTAATGATCTAAATTAAAAAATCAATCAATGAACTTTAAAATTTTCATAATTATATTATTTTAAGGAATTTTTAATTAGAAACATTAGCATTGGAAAATTGACATTTTTTTAACTGAAAACTTCCTAAATTAGAAGTTAAATTATTTTTATTGTAAACAGTTTAACCATCCTTGAAAAGCTTCAAAATTTTATTTCAAAATCATGAGAAGTCTAGACGTTTTTTTTATTCTTTCAAAATTAAAATTATTTTTGAAATTTTTCTAGGCCTTTTAAATATCTTTTAAAAGGATTTAAATTTTTCCTACAGTTTTGATGAAATCTTGAAAATTTTTTTAAATTATTTTAAAATTTGGAAGTGTAAATAACAAATGAACTCTTATATTATTTATAGAAGAAATTTGAGCAATTTGAAGAGATATTTAGAAATTTTTAAAAGATTGAAAATTAATTAAAGACTTGAATTGATAACCTAATTTAAAACAGAATGTACGTTTTTTCGGATTTCAAACAAAAAATATAGAAGCTTTTCAATTTTTAAAGGATTAAAAAAATTGTCAGAAAATAATCTGGAAGATTTTAAGGAAATTTTTTTAAAATATGCATGATAATTCTGAATCTTTTTAAAACTTCTAAATATTTCCTAAAATTACTCAAATTTTATCTACAAGTAATAAGTCTTCATTTGTTATTTATACATCAAAATTCAAAAATTGTACTTACAAATTAAACATTTGTTCGTTAAAAAATGGAAATTCTTGAATCTTGAGCGGATTTAAAATCATTTCAATTTTAACATTCCCTGTTCCAAAGAAATATAATTCTTTTGGATAAATACCAGTTTCAACTCAGAATCTGTTAAAATTTGAAAACTCCCTCCTTCAACTCAGAGTTAGAATTCAGTGGAAAAACTTCCTGCTTCAATTCAGAATAAAATATTAAAAATTCCCTGTTCAAATTAAAAGTTAAATTATTTTAATTTTAAATAGTTTAAAAATCCTTAAAATGCCTGTTAAAATTCTGAAAAAGCTTCTAAATTTTTTGCTCGAAATCTGCCAAATCTATTTTAAATTAGGACAGGCTATTTGCAATTATTTATAATCATTTCAAATTTTCAATTATTTTTGAATTTTTTTAAATTTTCTAAATATCTCTTCAACTTACTCGAATTTTTTCTAAGAACAATAGGTGATCAATTGTTATTTATGCATCAAAATTCAACAATTTGACTTACAATTAAATTTTGTAAATAAAACAATAAAATTGTAACATTCAAAATTGAATTTTTTGTTTAGTTTTGAATATTTAGTTTATAATTATTAATTTTAAAAGAACAGTCAGATATTTCTAAATATTAAGTAATTGTTCTTTTTCTACATTGAAAAATTTCAAATTGCATGGTTGACAAATTGAATATCTTAAGACTGAAATTAATTAAATGTTTTAATTATAAATATTTTTTTTAAAGTTATTTTAAAATTAAAAATAGTTTATAAACTTTAAATAATGCGTTTACATTTCTTTAAGGCTTTCCAATTGAAATAATTTAATTTTCAACGTTAAACTCTGGAAATTCTAAAATTGCGAACTGAAGCCGAATGGTTTTGAACAATCAATTATTACTTATTTTTTAAATCTTAAAGTACAATTAAATTAAAAAAATTATGATTTAATTTATATTCACATTTAATCAACTAAAAATGTGCATCATCAAAAATCTTCGATTTTAAACGCTTCTAATTTTTAATTGTTTAAGTCTTTAGAGTTGCATTTTAAAATTCTTTTAATTTAAATGTACGCTTAAAAATCTAAAATGGAAAATTCTTAAAGTGGAAGACTTTAAAATAACGCATTCTAAACTGAATGTTATCATAATAATTTAACTAATTATTTTTAAAAACGGTTGAAATCAGAGTTGGACGGATTTTTTTTCTAAAATTTGTAAAATTCTCGGTCAAAAAATAAATTCACTGTCATTTCATGGTCTCAAAAGATTCGCGGTCCAGTGGCAACCCTGAAAATGCACTGTCTAAAAATTCAATTTCATCAAACTGTTCGAGCAATTCGTAAAAAAACTAGAAAAAAATTACACTTACTGTTTCACCTCTTCCGGCCTCTGTTTCACCTCTACCGGGCTCTGTTTCACCTCAATCGGCGACGGTTCCACATCTACCGGCATCGGCTCAACCTCTTCCGGCATCGACTCCTCCTCTATCGGCATCGGCTCCTCCTCTATCGGCATTGGCTCTACCTCTATCGGTATCGGTTCCACCTCTACCGGCTTCTGTTTTACCTCTACTGGCTTCTGTTTTACCTCTACCGGTTTTTGTTTTACCTCCACCGATTTCTGTTTTACCTCTACCGGTTTCTGTTTTGCCTCTACTGGCTTCTGTTTTGCCTCTACCGGCTTCTGTTTTACCTCTACCGGCTTCTGCTTTACCTCTACCGGCTTCTGCTTTACCTCTACCGGTTTCTGTTTCACCTCTACCGGCCTTGGAACTGGTCGATTAATAACTTTTGGTTCTACTTTCTGCACTACTTTCTGTACACCATCCTTCGTCTCTACAGTCTCCACCACAATTTGCCCCGACGGTTCCAATCTAAAAATGACAGACTTGTTCAACGCCTTGATTTGCACCTCCTCCGGTTTCGTCCTAATCACCTTCGTCGCATTTTCTTTACTCGTCGATCCAAGCTTTTTACTCCCCTCATCATTGAGCTTGTTAATCTGTATTCGCAAAATCGGTCTCTTATTATCAGGACTCGATCCCGTCAAACTCGTGTTTGCATTGACAATCTTCTTCGCTAAAATATTCGGTTTCAGAAGCGAAGTTTTCTTCGCATCCCCATCTTTTGCATCCTTTTGTACATTGTTCGATTTCGCCAAAATCTCTTGCAGCTCGGCCACATTAATCTGCTTCAGTGGAATTAATTTCCCGTTTGGTTGAATTGACTGCTGGAATTGGATCATCGGATTCTGCGGAATCAGAATTGGCGACTGCTGCTGAATATTAATCGGAGATTTCTGCTGAATAATAGGCGATTTCTGGTGGATTTGAATAGGAGTTTGAAGTTGAATAGGCGATTTTTGCTGAATTTGAACAGGAGACTGCTGCTGAATCTGAATAGGTGATTGTTGCTGAATCTGATAATGCTTTCCCTGAAATTGAATAAATTGCGGCTTGCCTTGTTGAAGTTGAATGTTCGGATGGAATTGGATTTTTTGAATCTGAATTGGTTTCGGCTGTATCGGAATTCCCCGCGTTGGAATCTGAATCGGCGATGTAATTATTTGCGTCGCTTGAATTGCAGGTTTGTTGTGAGGCTGAACAACTTTTTGAGGAACTATCGCCGGCTTCCTTTGGATTATCGCCGGCTTCCTTTGAATTATCGACGGCTTCGTTTGAATTTTTGCTGGTGGCGACACAATTGTAATTTCCGGAGAATTGGAAGGTTCTGGAACTAAAATCGTCTCAAATTTGGTCACACTCGGTGACTTTTTTGCTGCCGCCTTTATTTCTGATTTTATAATTTTAGGCTTTGTCTCTTTCACTGCTGACTTTATCTCTGATTTGATAATTTTGGGCTTTGCATCTTTCACTGCTTTCACAGCGGGCCCAGGATCTTTTTTTCGTTCTGGGAAGACGGTTGGTGTTGCATCCGGTTTTAAAATCGGATATCGTCCAATCGAAGACGGTTCGATGTCTTCGATTAAAAAATGCGTGCTGCATATTTGATCTTGAGAGGCTGGCGAGAAATTATCCTGATTAATCTGTGAGAGCCAGGATTCCAATAGTTTCTCGTTGTGAAAAGGAAATCTGAAGACAAAAATGATAAATATATTTAAATTAGTACAACCTTAAGTTAAAATCATGAATAGCTAAATAATTATAAAAAAGAAAAGGTTAAAATTGAAATGTCATTGAGAATACTCAAAATCGCAATTTAGGATTTAAACACTAGATACTCTCTTCTTTACCTGAAATGTCCAGAATTAAACAATTTCCAATAAAAAGCCTTAATAAATGAGAACAATTTTAAATTGAAAAGTTTTGAGGAATAATTTCAATAAAACTTTAGAAATTAGAGAAATTACAATGCTTTGAAATGTGAAACCAAAATTGTACAACGTTCAATTAAAGTCCTTTATCGCTAAGTAATTTTAAAATAAAAAAGGTTGAAATTGGATGTTCTTTACATCAATTTTTCGCAATTTTAAATTCAAAACATTTGAAGAATAATTTTAATGAAAAATGATAAATCGGAGAATTTTAATGTAACACAGTGTTTAAAATTCAGGAATTCATCATTATTTTAAATTTCCTCAAAAAAGTGTTCAATTCGGGTGGCCTCTACTTTTTAATTATATCACTTTGAATGTTTTTCGTTTGTGAATTTAAACGCGTTAAGTCGTAAATGATTTTTTAAATAAAATGTTGTTTTAAGCCTACCATCAAAAATTTGTAAGCCCATAAACTTTGAATCGTAAATTGAAAAAACTTTACTACGCTTTAAATGTTCAGAATCATGAAATTAACAAGTTAAGTATTTACAAATATCTAAATTAATAATATAAAATGTTAGAAAATTCTCATTTTAATTTTCCTGTTCGTGAAATTTCTATTAGCTAATACTGTCTAAAAAAGTGCTGCAATGATTTATCTGGAAAATCTCGCAGTTATTGTTGTTGAAAACCTGATTGGCTTTTAATTTTTTTAAATTGTTTTATATCTTAAATTTGAAAATTTAATCTACAAATTATCTAACAAATTACTGTAAATATTAGCTATGTTTTTGAGACAGTGCTTTTGTCAGGAAATTAGTATTTTAAAAAATGTATATGGAATCATTAAGTTTCTAAGCCTCGAAATTTAAAAAATGTCTAGGTTGTGTTAGTTTTTATTCACTCAAACAGAGTATTTCCAAATAAAAATCATCAAGATTCCCCAATGTCTACAATTTCAGGTGTTATGTTAGCGCTCTACGCTAGAAATTAATAATACATTCTTTCATTACAAAGATTAACATTTTTCAACAAATTGCGTTTTTCGGTTCATAATTTTTTCAACAATTTTAGGCTATGTTAGAATTTTACGCCTAAAATTGATATTTTTAAACAAGGACCATTATCCTTTGAAAAAGTCTAGCAATTTTTAACAGCTTCCAATTATATTAGTTTTCACAGGAAATCAATTTCTTTAAACAAGAATTATTGGATTTTAAGTTCATAAATTTCTAACAATTTTAGGTTACGATAAAAAAATTACAGAAATTTTCTAACTTTTCCAGGGCAAAAAAATACATGTTTCCAGTTAACTTTTTATTTTATCATAATGAAAATTCATGACGCTCAAATCTAAAATATTATCAAGCATCTCATTTCTTCAACTTTAACAAAAATTGAATGAAATTATTTCAGTCCAAATAATTTATTGCTTAGTCGACTTTTTTTGGTCAGAATTGGTTGAAATTTGATAGAGCTACCGAATTTAATGATCAAATTTTAAACAAAAAAGATTAAACTTAAATAAAAACAGTTGCATCTTCAATAAAATAATTGTATTTTTTAGAAGACAGTTCAATTCTGAACAAAAAATGAGTTTTAAACCCAAAAGGACGAATATTCTGTCGAAATTGATTAATTTTCAACAAAAAAGTTGAGTTTTCAACGAAAACGGATGTCTTTTTAACAAAAATTTGAATTTGCCAATTACCAAAGTGAATTTTTAACCAAAAAATCTTATTTTTTAACCAAAAATATTAAAATTTTAAACTTCAATAAAAAAACAATTGAAATTTCAAAAAAAGATGAATTCCTAACAAAAACCTAAATAGTTGACATTTAAAAAAACTCAACAAAATATATACATTTCAATCAGAGATGAACAAAGTGATCACGTTTAAAATTTTTTTAAAATCAGAAATAAATAAAAAACTTTTAAATATTTTGAAATTTCAAACTATTTAATTTCAAAGGCTTTTGTGTGTTTACACAATCAGTTGATACAGTTCACTGTTTGCTATGGTGATAAATATGCCATAAAAATTATATTTGTTCAACCAATTATCAATGTGATTGATTATTTATGTATTGTTGCCAATATTTACATTTTGTACATTTTAAAACACATTATTATATTAGGTAAGGAATATTAGTTATTATGATTTTTATTATTATCATCATTACTTATCAAAATTATTTTTAAACTATATTTGAAGGTAAATTATTTTTTTCATTAATAATTCCCTTTTTCAGTTATGTTAGTGTTCTTACTTCTACAATTGATATTGTTATTAAAAAATCATTAAATTTTAATGAATTTTCATAACATATGAATAATAATAGATTATGTTAATATTTCTCGTCGCAAATTGACATTTTTAAACAAAAATGCGACGGATTCATTGTCCATATATTGTAAACAAAATTATATATATTAATTCTTAAGTCAAGACATCCATTTCCATCAATGGTCAAAAATATTGCCCTCCCTTTTCTATAGTTTTAGATAACAGACACTATGGATTATAAAAACTTTTTTTTAATATTGATTTTATATTTTAATTTAAAAATTGCGCGAAACAAAACAAAAAATCGTTGGCGTATTTGTTTTGTAATAAATTAAAGTTCTATGAAGTGGCTTCACGTTAGTTTATTTCAGCCAAACCGTCAAAATATCTCTGTTCAAGGTGTTCGATTGTTAAGCTTAACATCCTTTCAAAGCTGATTAACATTAGAAAATTACAATTCTTTAATTCGTTAAGCTTCAAGTTTATTTCTACTTCAAATTTGATCATTTTTATTCAAAATTCGAAAAAAAACTCGAAGCCAAACAGTAAATCGGATACATAACCTCAAAGATAAAAAACATTTAAGTTTAGATCCTAAAAAACATTTAATAAACGGGTCTGTATCAGAAAAGTATCTATAAGACTTGAAATGAACATCTCATAGCGAATTTCAACAAAGTTCCCTCCTTTTTCGTGAGAGTTCAGAAAAGAACATAACCTCGAAATCAAACATTTTTTGGATCTTTTTTGCGACTTTAGACATATGAATTAATGGAAGATACTTACTTGAAATAGGCGACGGGCTTTGTTTGGATAGTTTTGTAACTTTGACACCCACGAATTGAGCAGCTTTGCATTTTTCATAAGTTTCTCGGGCAACAGTTTCTCAAAATTCAACACATCGCACACCAACTTGCGAACAATTCACTTGTTATTTGTTTTAAAACTTAATTCTTTCAATTGATTAACACTACCCAGGATCAGATTTTATCCGGGAAACAGACTCAAGGGGCAAAAATATACATTTCTGGCGAAAATTATGAACTTTCGTGACCCAAAAACCAAAATCGAGCTAGACGAGTTTGAATGACGTGACGTCATAAAAAAATGGGATGCTTTCAATGTATTTATTTATGAACAGTACAGAAATCAGATACGAGAAATAGTCAAAGTTTAGCCCACTTCTTTTTTAGAAATTAGATCGATTTTTTCCGATTTTTTAGTTTCTTCGTTATATTTAATTCGGGTTTATTGTTCGTTTTTTTAAACACTTCGTGTGAATAATTGCAAATGGCGACGTTAGATTTTGTTTCCAACCAATCATGAAATGACAATGTGAGTCGTTTCCTGTTTGTTGAAAGCGTCATTTCAGATTCTTTCAGTTATTCGGAATTTCAAGTGAATAAAATATTTTTAATTATTATTCAAGATTTTTTTTATTCTTATTTATATTATTACAATATTATTTTTGCTTATGTTGACTGTATTGAATTCCTTTAAAATCGGAAATTGAAACCTCCTTTGAGTTGGATAGGAAACATAAAATGGCGAATGTGTTTCTAGATTTTCTACCGGGTGTGTAGAAAAATGTCCCAGTTTCGAGGTTGATTTCGGAGAACATAAGTAATTTTATGGTTAAAAAAGAGATAAAAGTGAATAGAGTATATCTTACAAGTAAATTTGTGAGTAATATTGAAGAATATCGTTTTAAATTGTATTTAATTATTTTTAAAATGTGTAAAATTGTGCACCATGTGACCTAACCTCTAATATTTCTCGTTTAATTTCAAAATTTTTGCAGGTTATCTACAATTTAGTAATTGATTTTCGTTCATTTGTAGGGAATTTTAGTTGAAAAAATGACCTATGTTATTTTATATTTTATCTCGAATTTGTTTAAGACAAAAATTAAAATTTGAGTTTATAATAGAACATAATTATTCACTTTTAATAATATTTTTGTATTAAATATTCATTTGTAAAGGTACTTTTAGGTATTTACTTGTTATTTTCGTAGAAATTTACCTATGCAGAATTTAAACTCAATTTAAGTCCATTTTATTTAAATGGTTTGTTACATAATTATTTAATGAATATTTTTAACTCAAATTATAGTTATAGAATTTTTAAATGATTTCTGCATACTAAAATATATTTTTACGTTTTACATTTTTCTACGGATTTCTATGGATTTCAATAATTTCAAGGGTTATGCAGGACATAGAAATTTTTCAAATTATTTTAAATGTTTTAAGTTATTTTTAAGCTTTCTAAAGAATATAAAGAGGTTTAGATTCAAAGAATTTGAGGACTCTTTACATTAAAAAAAAATGTATGGACTTTTGAATAGTTTATGTTTTTAATATTATAAAATAAAAATCCAGTCACGTGAGTGCGAAAACGCACGTGCATTTTAATTTTAACTTATTTTTAGAGATATTTAATGAATAATTTTAGTTTTATTCATTAAATTTAAAATTATTTCTACTTATTGTAATGTATGTTTACGTTTTCATAAGATTTCAAGGGATTTTAGCGAATTCCTAGGGAACTTTGGGGAATAAATTACATTTTATCTCAATGGACTTCTACCGATTTCAACCACTTCGAGGGATATAAAAGACATAGAAAAATGTCAAGGAATCTTTAAGATTTCAAGCTATTTTAAAAGATTGGAAAGAATTTCAAGAATTTTCTTTTCAAAATATTTAAGAACTCTTAATATTTAAAAATTAATGATTTTTTAATGGTAAAAATCGTTTGAAAAATTATTGAGCATTATCTAAAAACTATAAAATTTCTCATAAAAAGGTTGTTTTTCTTTTCATAATGTAAAAATACAGGTTTAATTACATTTTTCCGTTTTCGCAAAAAATTACCCTTTTTCGAGTTGTGATCTCTGTATTTATTAGAAAATTCTGAGTCCAGAAATAAGAAAATGGCTCATTCAAAAAAGAAGAAAAACAATTCCGATGGTTGGAAATCCGTAAAATTTGATGGAGCAATTGTCAATTCTGAAATTGGTACATTGATTGGGATCGAAGAGATGACTGACTACAAACTGGAGAATGGAAAAATCATCTCTTTAAATTCCAGCAACAGTGAAAAAGTAATTAACAGATCGTTTAAAATACTTTTAAAAAGATCTTATAAAAAAGATATTAATTAATCTCCTTTTGTTCAAGTCGACAGAGCGGTTGAAATCAAAAACAGAAAAAGTCGAGCCTTCCGCAAAGAAAAGAAAGCGCTCACCATCCGAAGGTAAAAAAGCAAAGAAGAAAAAAAAACCGCCCCAAAAGTTGGAGAAGAAAATGTCCAAATTAGATGAAAATTTAAGAAAAGATAATGCGGACTCTGACGAAATTGAGTCAAACATAAATGAAGAAGAATGGTCTGCACTTGGAGTTCCTCCAGTAATAATAAAAGCTCTCCGGGATCAAAATTTCGAGTCCCCAACTCAAATTCAATCTTTGACTTTGGCGCCTGCAATTTTGGGAAGGAGAGATGTTCTCGGGGCAGCGGAAACTGGTAGTGGAAAAACTCTGGCTTTTGGAATTCCGATCATAAACGGTATTCTGGAATTGAAGAAAAAGGAGAGGAAAAGTGTGAGCAGTAAGAGTGGAGAATTCCAAGAGAGTAATTTGGAAGATACTGACGAAGTGGAAAAAGGGGAAGAAATTGAAGGACGAGGAAATAGTCAGGATTTGAAAATGTTCCAGGAAGAATCTGAGGACGAGGTTTTAGATGACGAAGATTTAGAAGGATTCGGGTGCGTGAAAGTTATTGACAATTTGAAAATGACGGACGTTTTTCAAGATTCGAGGAAGCCACTTTATGCTTTGATTTTAACTCCCACGAGAGAATTGGCCATTCAGATAAAAGATCATTTAATAAAAGCTGCAAAATACACGGATATTAGAATCGCTGTCATCCTTGGAGGAATGGCGGCTGTTAAACAAGAAAGAATTTTAAGTAAGGGACCGGAAATTGTTATTGCGACGCCCGGGAGACTTTGGGAACTTGTGAGCGAGGGAAATCCACATCTCAGTCAACTCGATTCAATCAAGTATGTAATTTTAATGTCTACTTTTTATTTTCAGACAGACGCACTTTGTACATATAGTTTAATAACATGAAATAAACAAAAAAATAAATAAAATTGTACATAAATAATAATAAATGAAAAATACATAATAAATACAGCTATACAATT
Source organism: Druon quercuslanigerum (assembly GCA_010014905.2). Classification (NCBI taxonomy): domain Eukaryota; kingdom Metazoa; phylum Arthropoda; class Insecta; order Hymenoptera; family Cynipidae; genus Druon; species Druon quercuslanigerum. The sequence goes on from JAAAKG020194286.1 coordinate 21,628, forward strand.
CATATTGCCAAAGGTTTCACAAAGATTGAGCAATTTCACAAATTTTACCAAATATTTTCTAAATATTTGAAATATTTCTTAAAGATTTCAAAAATATTTGACAAAAATTTCGTGATTTCTCAAATATTGCACACTTCTCAAATATTTTGCAAAAATTTCGGATAGACTAAAAAGATTAAATAGACTAAATAGGTTTAAATAATTTCAAAAATATTACCAAATATTAAAAAAAGTTTTAAAAATATTTCGTATATTTCTAAAGATTTCAGCAAGATTTGACAAAGATATCACAGAAATTTTAATGATTTCTCAAAGATTTCACAGTTTTCAAATATTCAGCAAAGATTTCGGATAGATCTAAAAGATTTTACAAAATCTTCAATGATTTCCTAAAGAATTCAATTATTTCATAAAAATTTCCAATAAATTTCAAAGAATGCACAAATATTTCAAAGATTTCGCAACGATTTAAATAATTTCAGAAAGGTTAAAGAGATTTCGGATAGATTTAAAAGATTTTACAAATACAATAATGATTTCTCAAAGATTTCTCAGTTTAAAAGTATTTCACCAAGATTTCAGATAAATTTTAAAGAATTCAATTAATTTATAAAAATTTCCGATACATTTCAAAGATTGCACAAATATATCAATAATTTCGTAACGATTTGAATAATTTCAGTACGATTAAAAATATTTCGCCAAGATTTCGGATAGATTTTAAAGAATTCACAAAGACTTCAATTATTTCGTAATAATTTTCGACAGATTTCAAAGATTGCACAAATATTTCAATAATTTCACAACGATTTCAATAATATCACAAATATTACCAAATATTTCAAATATTTTGCGAAGAATTCGGATAGACCTAAAATATTTGACAGATTTCAATGATTTCTCAGACTTCAATGATTTCTCAGACTTCAATGATTTTCCAAAGACTGCAATACTTTCCCCAAGCTTTAACAGTTTAAAAATATTTCGGATAGAATTTAAAGAATCCAAAAAGCCTTCAATTATTTCATAAAAATTTCCGATGTATTTCCAATATTGCACAAATTTTTAACCATTTCACAACGATTTCAATAGTATCACAAATATTACCAAATATTTAAAATATTTTGCGAAGAATTCGGACAGACTTAAAATCTTTTACAGGTTTCAGTGATGTACCAAATATTTCAATGATTTTTGAAAGATTTCAAGGTTTTAAAATATTTTGCAAAGATTTGATATAGATTTTAAAGAATTCAATTATTCCATAAAAATTTCCCATAGATTTCAAAGATTGCACAAATATTTCAATGATTTCGCAAAGATGTCAATAATTTCACTAATATTAGCAATTATTAACAAAAAACTTTTTTTAATATATCGTATATTTCTAAAGATTTCAGCAAGATTTGACTTGAAATAATTCACCAAAGAATTCAATTATTTCATCAAAATTTCCGATAGATTTCAAAGATAAATATTTCAATGATTTCATAACGATTTCAAAAATTTCACAAATATTACCAAATATTTCCAAAGATTTTAGAAAGATTTCAAATATATCACAAAGATTTCGAATAGATTTGAAATATTTTACACAGAAGTAAATGATTTCCCAAAGATTTCAATAATTTCAAAAATATTACCCTTTATTTTAAAAAAATTTCAAAAAATTCAAAGATTTATTCGCAAAGATTTCCAAGGATTGCAAAAAGATTTCAATAATTCAAAAAGAATTTTAATATAAAATCATAACGTTTCAAAGAAGACTTTAAGGTTCATAATTTTTTAACCATTTCAGGTTACGTGAGAGTTTTACACGAAAATTGGTATTTTTAAACAAAAATCATTATAGTTCGAACAAGATTTTCAATTTTGGAACAGATTCAGGTTATCACGTTTTTCACGAAAAAGATGTTATTTTAAACAACAATTCATAAACTGAAATCAATTAGAGTGGAGGAAAATTAACAAATTTCTAACAATTTTAGGTTATGTTCGTGTTTTAAGTACACAGGAAATCATCGTTTTTAGTAAAAAAAAATAATTGGATTTCAAATAGGATAAATGTTTTTTATCGATTTAGTTATGTTGACATTTTTTACCGAAAGTCGGTAATTAAAAAAAAAACTTTAGGTTTAAAACCAGATCTTCAATCTTAAATTTGGTTGTTTTGTTATGTTAGCTTTTTTTAGTTTAAAATTGCGACTCAGTAAAAAATAATTTGAGTAATAATAAGGTTAAGTAGCTTTTTTCACCGGAAATCGATTATTTTGAACAATAATATTTTTTTTCAAAAATTAAACTTAAAATTTTCAAAAACTTTAGGTTTTCTTACTGTTTTAGCCGGAAATTGGTATGTAAAAAATTGCTAAGTTTTGAATATTTACATATTGCACAAAAATATCATATGGTAATTTTAAAGTCAGGATATCAATTATTAAAAATATAGTCCTTGTTTCTTTTAATTTATCTCTTTGTAGAAATTTAAACTTTTTTAATTAAAAACGAAATTGCTTGGTTAAAAATTAATATTTTTTGTTTGAAAATTCAACTCTTTGGAATATAAAGTTTAGATGAAAGTTGAACGAATGTATTAAACATTAATTGTTTATGGTGAATTGAGATATAGTATTTTAGTTGATAATTCATCTATCTATTAAC
>JAAAKG020194297.1:0-24287 GCA_010014905.2 Druon quercuslanigerum
AGCCTACAGGAATATCACCTGTAAATCTGTCAATAAGAATCAGAGGCTAAGATCTTTATGATCTGTCGATCACTCCCTAATTTGTGCGTAAGAGATTTAGAAACTTTAAACCCTCTATACGCTGTTACAAAACACATTTTGCTGAGCGAAGGCAGGACGAAAATAAATAGTCTTAGTAGAATAATAAAAGTAGACCTGAGCGTCCGGTGAACGCCAGCATTTTTTCCAAGGCTTGTTGCCACTCACCCGTTTACTTCCGCCCTCCAGCTGAGGCGAAGCATCCACAGCGCGCAGCTGTTAGACCGAGAGGCTTGAGACCCTCGGAGCGTACGTCTGCGAACCAGGTAGCCTTATGCACCTGAGGATTAGTACCTGAGCGACAGGCAATACAGTGATTAAGTAATCATAGTTGACCATTGTAAAGAAAAGAAGGTCATTATCTTTTTGGGCACGAGTTGTGCAAAACGCCTACCTCTATTGTGTTAGAGGGTAATTTCTTTGGTCCATTGACCCCTTTTTATAATATTAGCAGGTGATCTACCTAAAATCACCAGTAGCAAAAGGTCAACTACCTCCGACAAGTGTAGTCTAGAAATTAAGGAATAACCTCGTAAAAGAACAGAGGATTATTTTCTTTTGATTATAATTGTATTTACATATTAAATGAATAATTGGCTATCTGAGCAAAATTACATAACATAATTCAAACACCTTATATTTTGCATCACCTTTCTATAGATTAGGGATTAGAAATGTTTTCTGTATTATCATAAGGTAGCTTAGGTGTATTTGAATAAACTCACATTATATAAAAGAGATTCTTATTCTTTCTTCTTAAGAAGCAGGGTGTCGCAGGAGAATTGTCGTTCCTTGTAATGGCGGATAGAAAAAAAATTTAAGTCGAAAAGTCCCAAGGCATTTTTGGGTCTGATGCGTATTTTGGGTACTAAAGGGCATTGAAAATGCATATAGGTGAACAGTTAATTGCAAGTGTGCATGGGACCCCGAACAGGAATATCTCCTACAGCGGTAAATTCACCTTGCCCTGAGGATTAAAAAAAAAAGAGAAAAAATGCGATTAGGAATGTATTTGACTGTTTAAATCAGGTGGGATCGAGTTCGATCGAACCGTAAAATAACTTTGCAACAGAATTAATTTTTATATTTTAACTTGATCGAGATAAAACAATGACTCACCCAAGCCGGTGCATGTAAAAATGAAAATCTAGGCCAGGTTCATTAAAATTTCCTGAGCGTAGCTCAAGTAATTTCAGTGAGCCCAGATAATTCGCATATTATTACAAACAATCAATGACAGTCCAAACAATTAACCCTTATATATGTAAAATTCATTTAAATGTATTGCGTTCTCTCAATTCTTCTGAAAGCATGGAATTCTCTTCAACTATTTCCAAAGTCATCACCTTTGGTCATCGGTTTAACTACTCGTGAGTAAGGATTTACACATGTTTTGGATTCTGAAGAATTTTGTAGAAGTCTTTGAATTTAGTTGAAATCCAAAAACTTTTTAGAATCCCCTTAAAATCTTTAGAATTCATGTTTAATTCTTTTAAATCCCTTCAAGCCTTTTGAATTCTGCATAATTCTCTCAATTTCCTAGATTTCATACTTAGGAATACTTAGGATGTAACTTGATTTATTTTTCATTTTCTAAATTCTTCTCAAAACATGAAACTTTTTCAACTATTTGGAAATTTAGAAACTCACCTTTTCTGCTCATTCTGCTCACCCCTGATACTGAAGTTAAGTCCGAGTGTTTCAGCAGCCTCCTCCGCTGCTTTGCACAGAAACGCTCCTTTGGAGATTTCAATATGCTTCCTGACCATTTTGAGAATAGGGTCTCTTTCATTTGCGACTCTTTGTGCTGTACCCAAAATGCATGAGATGCAGAGTCGCGGAACAGAGGACTTAAGATGCATGCTTTTTGTTATGTGCATAACCTTTCGTGTTCCAATATCAAGGGATCTAAACTCGTTCTTCGTCCATGGAACCACGCCAAATAAATAGAGTACTACCGAGACGACAAGCATGTTTGTTGCAGATACTTTGATCCCCGCCGACAGTTCGGAAGACCAAATCTGCCGGATAAGCCGTTTATATCTGCTTCGGAGAGTACCCTTTATAGATGTCACATCCTGAATGCGGCTCTGTGGCACGCCCAGGTACGTATAGGTCTCTAGAGCGCAAATGCGTCGTATAGCGTTTCTATCGACGAACTGAGGTTCATCAGAGATGCCATTAACTTTTCTTGATTCAAATATACCTTAGCCTATTTTTCTAACCCAAATTCGATTCCTATTTCCTTATTGTATCGTTCGACAATCCCTAGAGCTATATGTAGTTGCTCTTTATTTTTAACATAGATCTTAAGATTATCCATGTAAACTACATGGGTGACTTTATGCTCCTTGGGAAAGTGCTAGAGATAGAGGCAATAATATAAGGCGAAAGAGGAGTGGGCTCACGGTGTCGCCCTGAAAGACATCTCCTTGGAAAGTGACCTTGTTAGTTGTCACACGATTTTTTCCAGGTAAGATAGTAAATCTGGTTTTCCAAAGTGGCATTAATCCCTCTATGCACCTCACGATTTGCCATCTTTTCGGTTATCAATCCAGGTTCGCTCGACATTCTGCTACGCCTTTCTTTGACCCACGTTGTTCATATATTTCCAGCCACACAGGTCCGATTTCCCGAACAATCATATCGTTTAGGATAGCTGTAAATATTTTATACAGTGTGTTAAGACAAGTGATTGGTCTGTAATTTTTTGGGTCAGCTAAGTTGCCCTTCCACCGACCACTCCAGAATTGGCTCTTGCGACTTAAAATGTGAGGTGAAAATAAGGGCCAGATAACGGCGGGTGAAAGGAAACTTTTTTTACCAGATGGTCTTGATACCATCTGGTTTTGGAGCGGAATAGAATTTCATAACTCTCAATACTTTTTTTACCTCCTCGGTATTATGGTTGGGAATTCTTCCTCAGGTGTTGTTATGAGGGCATCACACAGCTTCTTCAAGCTATTTATGTTCTCTGAGTCTTCGTCAAGTCTATGTTGCACTTTGTAGACTTCTCTCCAAAAGACTTCGACCTCCTCTAGTTTGGGCAGGTGATCGACAGCAACTGGAGGGTTTTGGAAGAGTCGAGATAGGTCAGAGAGAAACTGTTGTTTTTCTCTGACCCACCTCTCTCTCTCTCTCTCTCTCTCTCTGCTCTAGACTTCTCTTAGCGTCAGATAGTATCCGTATTCTCTCAACAATATGCAATCTGATGGCCAGCAGCTTTCACATGTTAAGTGTGTGATAACGGATCCGGAGTTCACGCGCGGACTGTTGGCTCTTCAATGAGCCGTGACTCTATCGGAATCTGGCTTTTTGACTTTCATATGATTTGTTGGAGTAATACTGACTTAATGCCTAGTAAAGGGCCATTACTGGGCCGGACATTGCCTTTTGGACTTCCAACCTGGTTTTCCAGAATAATTCCGAGTTCGGGTTCAGTAAAGTGTCATTAATGGGCCACACTCTGCCTTTTCTATTTCTAACATGGTTTTTCGAAGAAATACCGACCTTCGGCTCTTTGAACGGCCATTACTAGGCGTAGTCTGGCTTTTTGACACCTAACATGGATTTCCGGAGTGATGCTGACTTTCTTTGCAGTAATGGATCAATTCTGAGCCAAGCTTTGGCGGAAGCTTAGTCAAATTTAAAATGCCAATATACTGTACCAGTACTGAGAAAACACTAAGCCCATTTAATCGCTGATATTGGTCCAGTAACATTGGTTGACTTTTGGCTACCAAGATTGGTCCAGTAGTGGGTCGAATTTTCAGAAACGGCAATTCGCGCTTAGGGAGTTTACGGATTATAAATACTTTAAGACTTATTAAAATAATTGATCAAGACGATTAAGGGGGCCTCTCATATAGATGTTTCAAAAAATCAATTTTTTTGTTTCATAAATTGATTGCTTATATACCCAGAGTTAACTGTAAAATTTTTGCCCAAAATTCGAAAAATTGCGGTAAATAAGAATTTGTTTGTGTCGTGATGTCATGTCTCCCGGTGCCACCCGTTCCAAGTACGCTGGATCTATTGTGATAGCCGCTGGTTCCGCGTTGCATTTTGACCGTCTTAAAAGCGTGCGCGTACCGAAGATGGCTCGAAAAATTGTAAAAACTGGTTCTTATTGTCATTTGCGACGGTGAATGACGATAACTACAAACAGTTGTTTCTCAGAACCACGTTTTTGGAACTAGCGTGCGCGTTAGATCGAGAATGTCTAGACCGCTTTCAAAAAAATTTGAACGAAATTAAAGTGCATTAAATTCTTGAGAGAAAGACTCTTTTCAAACAGATAAAAAGTTTTTATTACTTTTTATATACAATATTAACACGAAAAGAAAAAACCTATGAAAAGGTTTCCTTAAATAATTGAACGGATTTCTGTTTGTCATTTTATGCTAATAAATAGTTTTTCTCAAAAGTAACACTACAGAAGTTCCACTCGCTGATTTAAATTAAACTTTGCAAATTGTTAAAATTATGGAAAATAATCAATACACATTTTTTATATCTGAAAAGGTTCAAGTTTAAGGGTAGAAAATATCACTCGCATCCGAGTGGTGGTTTTAACGTTTGAATTAAAATCAGTGGAGTGATTTAAAAGTTGAAATTCCTATGAGGGGTTTTTGACGTAACTGAATCCAAATTTGGCGTCAAAATGGCCCAATTCAATATGGCGAACTAAAATGGCGCCTAGACTGCAAGCGATATATGATTAATCATTGCCAGTGATTATCCGTCGAAAGTTATCGGTGTCAACATATTCGCATCTCATTCTTCACTTAACCCTGTAATAACTACCGAGGAGGTGGCGAATATCTATTCCCATCTCCAGTATTCAGAATAATGGCTGAAAAATGTTAATAAATGAAGAAGTGTTTAATGCACAAAGATTGTGTGCATCAGGCACATTTCATAATTGCTTCGCCACTACTTAAGTCACACATTGACGCACAGTTTTTAAAGCAGTAATATACAGGATTTTCAAACGCAAGTGATTTATCTTGTATGTAACTTCCTTTTACTATGCGTTTTTGATCATATTTAAAAATCGAGGGGAAGAGAATTGTTTATGGATCAAGGATTTGAGTTTGATAATCTGATTGCGCAAATGTAAATTTATATCGTACTTGTGGAGAATAACTATTTCAGAGAAACATCGAAGGACATTTTTCCAAGGCCTAAAAACGAACACTGAGTAGTTGAATCTTGCCTGTCGTTTCTTCGAGACATGACTTAATAATAAGGTGACCGATCATCCTGTACAGAGCGCCTCGAGTTTTGACTGCGCTAACTGCGCTAACTTCAGTGCAAGGAACAATAATTTCAGGCCAAACTTTTATATTAATTTATTATTACATTTGTTTATAAAATTGACCATTGTTGTTATTTAACAAAGGTAATTAAACGAATAGTAGGTTTAGGAATATCAACGTCAATTCATATCATAAGGTAAAAACAGAAATAGAAAAAACCCAAATGCCAATTAAAAAAAAAATTATTCACAATATTTCGCTATTTGTTCATTTAATATGTGTATAATAATGAAAACATAAAGCAATCAAATTATTTGCATTTATATGAAAGATTTAATATTGATTTTGTAAAAATGTCGATTTTCTCACACTTTACATAAACATATAGTCAATAAATAAATGAAAATATCTCTGACATAGGTGCTCTTTGAAGTCTAGCACACTTTATTTAAAATATTGAAAATCCTGGAAAAATTGAAGTCTGTAAAATAACTGAACGAAGTCAAAAGAATAACTTTCGCTTTCCAGTACACATATTAATATGTAGAAGAATGCTGTACGAAGTCGAAAGGATTCGGCTGGTCAGAACCTTGCATCTTTCACCGCTTCGTTTTGTCAGAACCATGCATTAAACTTTCAAAATATGGGTCCACCCGAGTCAGCCGCGACTCCCCATATCGAGGTCTAAGAGGTTACACCAGGGCCCCCAAGCTGGTGTGTATTTCACCGCGACAAAGTTTTGGGTAGAAAATTCACAGCCCTGTCTCTGAGGCGCTATATTCGCCATAAACAGGAACAAACTTTGTGACATTAACATCCCCAGCTCACAACGCACACAACCTCTTTATTTTTAAAAAACTGTCGCAAATGTGCTAAACCATTAAAAATAATTAATAAATATGTTTTTTCATGTTTTGGTGAGCAGGGGGTGAATTTTTTAAAATTTGGATGATAAACTCTGTTAAAAATATATTTTACTTTTTGAAAATCGTGTCGCTAACTTGAATAAACTTTATCGAAAATAGTATTGACGTTACCATAACCCTATACCTCTTATACGTTTTACAAAAAGGCTGACAATTTTTGCAGAAAATTCCTTAATATTATTTGTTTACGATAAATAAAAGAACATTATTTTGTAACTTTTATAACATCTTTAAAATTGAGTTAAAATATAGTGTTTCATTTTTAGAAAATTAATATTGCGAATTATATAAAATGTATATCCTTCTTTGTTATGTCAACACCGCCAACAAACATATTGATTAAATATGTTTTCATTGACTCCTTTATTCATACTCGTGAATAAATCTAAAAATTAATGAATTTACAGGAGAAATCGACTGCCCTTTTGTTCAATGTATGAGAGGGATGAAGATTTATGATAACGTTAGTACTATTTTAAAAAAACAATCTTTCTCCATTTTTCTAGAATATTTGGTTGAATTGAACATTGAGTTTCTACAAAATTGATGTTGTGTGTTTAAAAAAATTCCTTTTTCTGCTCTCTACGCCATAACAAATATATTTAATAATTATTTTTAGTGATTTATAACATACAGGGCTTTGAAATATTTACCAAAAATTTTGTCGCGGTGAAATACACACCAGCTTGGAGGCCATGGTTTACACATCAAAATGAGTTTCATCCCATGCTGCGGTGTATCTGGCTACACTTTCGTATTCGCTTTAACATTTCTATTATTACTGCAAATATTAACCAATTTTTCTTAATCTTTTTTTAACTTTATTTAAATTATATGAATAAACTAGCTCCTCCAATCAAAATTGAATCAATCAATGCTTTCATAATTTAAGTTTCTGTTTCACGAGATTCGATGCGTTTGTCGTGAAAGTGCTCACACATCTAACATTGAGCTTCAGTACTAATGTTCTTTATTTTTTATTATTAAACAAAACATAAAAATTATACTTAAAAATCTGCTGTAGTTAGTAAAACATAATAATATTTAGATGCCCTATGCAATAAATCAGACAAAAATATTCAAAATTGCGGCCGAGAAATGGAATACCGTTTTCTATCTCTAATAAATCCCCTTAGAGGCTATATTTGAGATGTGAAGTAATTTGAGCCTACTATCGACGAGAAAATTGTAGTCCTCTGGCTTTAACGTTGAAAAAGTAAGTAATGAAAAAATGGTAGTTTAATGAAAAAGGGATTCCAAACAAAATTCTGTATCTCACAGATCTGAAAATCTGATAAAATTTAAGGAAACTTGACAGCTTTTCAAGACAGTGAACCTGACAGCATAGTTTTTTATTGACAAAATAATAGGAAAAATGACAATAATTTCATGATGGCAATTTAAACAGTTATGAAACGATTGCCTATCTTCAGTTCTAATGAAGATCAAGAAGTGATTTAAATTGGAGGTAGTTAGTAGAACTATCTGTAATAATTTGCAATTTGAAAGAAGTATGTGCTCCTTGTTGCCTTCGTGAAAATTGCGATATTTGAAGTTAGTTTTTTATTTTATGGGAAAGCAAGTGCAAGAAACCAGCATGGTCCTGTGTTTTCAGGGGATCGTCTTCAGTTTTCCTTAACGCAGGGCATAAGTTCGAAGGCCAGAGTGAGACTCGGAGGCACAAGCTGGGTAGGTCGTGCTGAGGAAAGTTTGTTACTATTTTTCTTCATCGAATAATGATTCGCACCATTTGTTTCCTATTTTTCTTATAAAAGTAATAAATGTATCCCTTTTTTGATTTTTCTCATATTTGTAGCCTAATTGAAAAATATCCTTTTTAATATACTTTTTCTTAAATTATAGTTTTGAATAATCATGCGATTTATCTTGTGCAAAAACTGCGTCACTAGTGAAAAAGTGCTGAACTCAAAAGGGTTCACATGCGTATAAGACAATTAGGTTAGATGAAAGTTTGAAGGTCGCTGTTAGCTACTGGTTCACGTATTTGCGTAATAGATTCAAAACAAGGAGAGGTAAGTATTCAGATAATTTTTTAAGTTCCATGATTTAAGTTTATGCACTAAAGTCCAGATTTCCGTACACTAGACTTGTGAGTTCCTAGATTTGCAACAAAAAATTATTGGCAACCAAGTAGTTGCATTTTTTAACAAAGCTTTGAATTTTTAACCGAGAAAGACGAGTGGCATTATTGCATATTGCTATAATATGAAGTCAAGATAATAAGTAACTTAGTGGGCCTGAAGCTATATTACGGCCCCCTTTTTGCATTTTTTTTAGTCACTAAAAACCAAAAATTTGAAAGATCTATTTGTGATTGTTTGTAGTATAAAAATATTAGTATTAATCATTGGAACTGCCTCTTATCGATGTACATTATCAGATTTGTTTCCGAAACTACAATTTGTAAAGCAGTTACTGATTAGACGTTTCAAAAGATCGATTATAGCGTTGAGTAATTGATTTTTATACATAGATAAGAAAGTAAATATACACAAAGATGTATATCTCAAGTATCGTAACCATTCTATAGCATTTTTTTCATGTTTGAGCCCGGTAATGACTCGAAATGGCTTCTAAAATGCTTTTGGCGTTTTTCAAACTAAGATATGTGTCCCTTATTGTATTTAAGTCGATAATGTTTGATAATAAAATAATTATGTTTTTTATTAAAGTCATGTCTGATGCGTCTAAGTCATGTGTCAATTTCAGTTTTATTGTCCGTGTAACATTAGGACGATTCTGTTTCAATTTTCAAGATCGGTGTTAGACCATTTGATGATCCTGAAGGAGTAAGTAAGGAGATTGTACAATACCCAGATATTTATATGATTCAACTGCAGCCATTGCCTCGACGTCATTTTCGAACCCATTCTCTAATTCGACGGTTCCTAATTCCCATCTAATTAAATGCACTGTTCTGCATTTATCTAGTTTGAACTACTTGTGGATATCATTGGGAAACTGTTTTGTGACATCCATCTACAGAAGATGGGTCACTTGATGGCCATCATCATTATCATGAATTCGGAAAACATGAGACCTGCTGTTTAGTGTTTTTCTCAATGGGTTCAACGCTAAACAGAACCATTGTGCACTGAAGGAGTCTCTTTGAAATATATACGTCGTAATAATTATTGATCCAGCAATCAAATAGTCATACGGCACGTCAGGAAAAGCTTGCTTGTAGTCAATGTATGCCATGTGCAAGTTCCTTTGATACGTACGAGCTTAAGTCATAGCGTCTATAGTAACTAGATTTTTACAGCCTCGCGAGTTTTTACAACATCCTTTTGTTCTTCGTTAAGGATGTCTTTTTTCTCGCATTGAGATTATACGTTATCTGCAATGATAGCTGTAAGCCATTTATAAATTGTTGGAAGCCAGGCTATTGGTCAAAATTCAGATGGATTTTGAGCATCTGTTTTTTTAGGTAACATATACGTAGTACCCTGGAGCATAAAGCCTGGCATTAGACCTGGGTGTTCAATCATGTTCTGAAAACACCTTGCCAACGCATGATGCACACTCGTCGGCTACTTGTACCCGAAGCTGTGCACCATGTAAGTACCTGGAGCTTTGCAGTTACTTGCCCCTTTTAAGACCGCTAAAACGTCTAAAGCAAAGATATTGGTCAGCTCCATTTCAGGGCTATTGCCTACCCTTGATGTCTCCAGTGTGAACCACGCAGTGTCCAAATTGCACCTTTTATCTGTCTGAAAGTTTCGGTTGTGTTGCCTTTGTGCACTACTATTCTTACCGACGCAGACTGGAAAAGAACATCAAGATTTGCCGTTGGAAGTCCATAACCCCATCCAATATTGATGGTGTTAATGTCTCGATGTGCCGAGGGTGGATGATTTTAGTAACATGGTTCTGCGGCCGAACGTTCTTACGATTGCCGAGGCTGCACAGTATACAAGAGTTGTCACCTCTAACGCAATTTGTTTTGCGTTCAAATACGTATGTAAAACCTTGCTGTTAAGGTGTTCTATTAGTGCACGCAAATAATTTATGATGTTCATTTTGGGCAGAAAATTCCTCAATGTTGGTTCGACATATCTGAACTTTAGTAAAGCATGAACAAAATTTCTTTCAAAGTGCTGTAGTTATTCTGGGATTTCGCTATCCACATCATCAGTCTTAATATCCGGATGTTGTTTTAATGTATCCGGTACCTGATGTTCATTATCCCTAGCACTTATGCCTTCAGCTCCAATCAAGTTTTCGTTGTCCACATCTTCCAAGGTGAGTTCATCAATAGCAAGCTGCTATTTCACTTCCATTTTGATAGCAGCTAGTTCAACAGCCGAAAGCAATCTGTTTACAGACATTGAGCGTTTTTGATCTGCCAGATTCTGGTAATTTATTTTTGTTACTAGCTCTGACTATTTATGTAAGAAAAGTCTATGATGTTCTCTCCTCACCCTTTGCCCATATTTTTCTGCCAAAAAATAAAGGCGCATAACATCTCTGTTCATATGGTATATCCATTTTAGTCGATTTTTTGGTTTCTGAACCTCTGCTTCTGCCTCTGTTTGTATAAGGCCATCCACCTCTGGAGGATGTGGTGGTGTTGGATCATTAACAGGTTGAGGAAGAACATCAATTGCCCCTGCTTGATCGTGTGACGCGGCTTCCTGTAACTGATATTCATTGCCGTCGTTTTTCCACGTTAAATCAACCTGTTTCTTAATCTCCATTGCTTAGTCTTCTGTGATGTGTAGATTGGTCCTGATGTCCTTCGCCTTAGCGATAAGATTACTCAGTGTGACTTTCTGTATATTAGTATACTCTGCAGCAAGTATCGTTCTTAAATTCTATCCTTTTTTCATTTTTGTTTCAAACTTCGCAATTTCGTAATAGAGACGTACTTAATCCTCTTTCATTGTGGTATTCCACTTAATTCTTTCCCACGATATTTCTGTCGAGGTGGTTGACTGCAAATAGCTAACGCTAGCCAAAGCATTCTTAGCAGGCACAGTTTGATGAGTGAGATCTCCTGACCATCTAGCAGCTCACCATCACCACCGTCCCGCATTCTGTGGGCACCAGCGCCGGCTCCAGGGGCGCCCCGATGGTCCTCGGAAGCGACAAGCGTTTCAATATCTTTAATATACTCTCCATGGCTTATGGGTTTTGGTGTTCTGCTTAGTCCCTCTCCTCTTTGTTATATTCCTGTCTGGTATGGGGAACCCTTTCAGTAGCAGTGCTACCGCCAACATAGCCATAAGAGTCATGAGACGAAAGCTCAAGCCCTGCCGCGACATCAAAGCGAGAACACCTTCAGTAGTAAGAACCACAGCAAATCACACTGTCTGCGGCGGGGCCGGACTAAGAACTGGTTGACAGCATACACCCGTTGAATAAGGGATATATTTCAAGGAGACTCCTTCAGTGCAAAATGGTTCTGCTTAGCGTAACCTTGGTACGGGCTCCGGGATGGAGACCGTAGTAGCTTCGACCGACTCCCTTAGGAATGACTGGCTGACGGGATCTATGGCCGAGCCCTCGAGTATCGAGACCCCCCCCCCCCACCTTTCCATGGCTTCCAGCGCTTTCTGGACTTCTCTAGTTTTGATCATGGGTGGCCGAATCTAACCCATGATACAACCCTTGGCAGCGGTGATGGGTCATGTTGATTTCACATCTCCAGAGCTGCTACTGCTTTAGCAAGATACCTGTGGATAACCTATTAAAAGAAAAGAGAACATGCAAGTCTTCATGCAGTAGGCAAACAAGTACAACATAACAAGTACAAAAGAAATTAAGTGATTAGATATCACGTGACTTTATTTTACATAATTATAATATAAAGTCAAAATAATAACTAAATTAGTGGGCCTACCGCTCTGGAATATATAGGGTGTTCCAGAACTAAGAACCCGGACTTATATGGGTGCATAAGAAAATAATAAACTGAAACTTCTTTTGTCGTTACCATCCCTTTCATGCATGTTACGACTTTCTATGCGGCGCTCCCGACTGGTCCAGCTTAATCATTTCGTAACTCGAAATAGTAATAAGTAATCTTAAACAATTTGCTCAAACATACTGTAATATGTGTAAAAATGTCTGTTTTTTATATATTTTCAGTTGAAAGTTCCTCTATTAGGTTGATAATTCAGCTAGCTTGTAAAAAAAGCATATTTTTTGTTGTTGAACATTTATTTTTTAAGTATAGATTCAACAATTCTTCATTTTAGTTGGAAATTGATCTCTTTGTTTGCAAGTTAAAAATTCAACTGTTTGGATGAAAGTTTGATAGTTTTAGTTGAAAACTCAAGTGGTTGCTTCAACATTCATGTATTTGTTTTGTTGAAAATTTGTCTTTTTGATGGAAAATTAATCTTCTTTGTTAAAACTGTATGTTTTTAGTTAAGTTTAAGAAATATTTTACACCCAGATTCCCTATTAGTCTGTCGGATCACTATATAATGAGGTCAAGCATGAAGGTCACACTCTCAGCGCGTTAGTCGAAAAATTCAACAGGAATGTTTCATGGGACCCTATCTGTGTAAGTTAGGAGAATTAAGATATAGATAACCTAGTTTTTTCAACATGTCGATGTCATGTATAAAATGAATTGATTAATTACATTTTTCCCAATCATAAATTTTGTTTCAATAACACATATAAAATATAGAAACTTAAACTTAAAATAAGCAAATCAAAAAGAAAGTAAACTAAAATTAAAACCGAACTTAAAATTT
The DNA here is from genome assembly GCA_010014905.2 of Druon quercuslanigerum. Classification (NCBI taxonomy): domain Eukaryota; kingdom Metazoa; phylum Arthropoda; class Insecta; order Hymenoptera; family Cynipidae; genus Druon; species Druon quercuslanigerum. Next base: position 12,997 of record JAAAKG020194297.1, read on the forward strand.
TTGAATTAAAATAAGCTAATCTGAAAAAAGCTAAACTATGACTTAATGCAAAATGGACTAAAATAAATTATAACTAAAGGAAAGAAACTGCCACTAAATCAAAATTATAAAACCTAAACCGAAAATAATGAAGCGAAATCTAAAACTTTATTTAACGATCAAATGTAAATTAAATTTATACTAATATTAAAGCTGCAAGTAAAAGATAAACAATGAGCGTACAATATATTAAACCAAAACTGATCTGAAATATTCTTGAATAAAAAATTAAAAGAATCGAAAAATTAAATGACAAAATGCAAAAGTAAATAAAAAATGAACCCAAAATTTTGAAAACTAAGATAAACTTTTTTTAAACGAAAAATGAAGTACACAAACTTATATCAAATTCATTTAAAACATTTTAGACCGACGTATTTGGGCTCGCTGATTACAAAAGTCACAGATAAAATAATTGCAAAATTATTTTTCTAGGTGACAACTTCTAAAAAACTAAAATGTATGTTTTTTCTGTTCATTTAAGTAAATAATAAACATTTACAAGAAAGTTTCAAATAAAAGTTTAACATTTTCTAAAGATACAACTTTCATTTTATGTACATTTTTTCGAGAAAACAATTTCCTTTTTTTAAAGGAAAAAACATTGAAAAAGGGTAGGATTTTGAAACATATCATTTCTGTGACCAGTCACATGATTGCTTTTACACCCCCTAAGAGTATTTGAAAGGAGGAAGTTATGTGGCCTACATTATTGCTATGGCTAGTTAGGGGGGTATCTTTCTTTCTTCTGCAAGAAGCTGGAATAGGGAAGGTATGTATCCAAATTATTTCTGTGATTAGTCATGGGGGTGCCTTCCCGCCTGCAGGTGACGTTAAGAAATGGTAGAGGTTTGACCAATATCATACCCAGAACTTTCATGTTTTAACCTAGAAAAGCTAATTTGGGGTTCTTGTAAAATGCACTTGTCAGAATATCATCCCATTTTTCCCGAAAAATAATGGAAAGAGCGATATCTTAAGGCGTATTTTTTCGAGGGCTACAACTTTTATTCAAGACTTTTTCCTCTGAACCAAATAATAATCGGAATATAGTACGGAAATGAAGAAAAAGCACCATTTTTTGATGTTTTGAGTTTGACAATCAAATCTGCGGGTATTTTAAATATATTTTTTGTAATCAGCTATTAAAAATACTGTACTCAAAGAAACTGATTGAAGCATTTATGAGCCTTATATTTGATTGTAAGAAAAGCTAGATCTGGCTTGTGGGCAGCAATTCATTTTATTTCATAAATAACACAGGTACCCAAAAAAAAAGTTGTCTGAACTTTTAAACAGACCATGTTGGTCTTATGATTTCGAGGTCGCCAAATCAGAACCCGGTGGCCGTTTGGCCCCGTTACGTCAGGATGTCTTTCTAATCTCAAAAAACACCTAAAAATAGCCAAAATAGCTCTTTTGTTCATAAAAATCGTAACCTGACCAGATTTTTGCAGAATTTTAGGCTCACGGGATTTGAGTATGATGTTGATTAAATTTCCGAAGCAGTCCGTTTTGTTATTCGAATATGACTAACATGGATGAAAAGCGAAGACAAAATTCTTTTTCAGCAAAAAACGGGCAATTGAGCTATTCCGAAATTTCATTTTGAGATAAGGATGAAACCCTGAATAGGAGAGCACAAACTAACCCCGAATTCGGATTTAGCGACGTCATAAACTTACTAGTGTCGTATGCGTCCAAACATCGAGGATATTTCTTGTTTTCGAACTACCGGATCGGCTAGGCTCGCGGATTGAGGTCATTTTTGAGGTTATGTTCGAATTTTGTAGGTTTGCTGTGATCTGTGACACAAAGGCGTACGAGGAAAGATAAGATCAATCAAAGTGACCCGAAAAATTAAAATTTGGCCATAAGTCATATTAGAATAGCAAGACGGACTACTTTGGAAATTTTTGGAGGGTATATTTTGAGGTTTAGGATGGGTTTGGACTTTTCAGAAAAAAAGGCCCGTATCCACACTCAGCTACCCAAAACTTTTACTTAGTTTTTACTTTACTTTTACTTACTTAGTATTTTCTTCTCTTCTTCTGCTTTATTTTTATCTTTACTTTGGTTAATTAATCGCTTCAGTATCCTTTTTTCGTTTCTGTAATCATTTATACATCTGTATCTTTTCTCTACGCTAAGACTTGCCATGTTCAAAATTCTCATATAAACTTCTTTCTTTGCTTTTTGAGCAGCCTGAATTTCATTATTCCAACATGCATCGCCAGAAATTCTTTCTACAACCACGGTACCAGATACTTCGACCGCAATTCTAACAATCATATCCCGCAACATAGTCTATGTGCCCTCTATATCTTTTTTTCGCATAAGCGCCTGCCAAATTGCCTTATTTATGCTTTGGATTATCTTATTTTGTAAATCAATTCGCAAATCCAGTTTCTGTAGGTTCTCAATTTTGATTCGCGTTTGTTTAGTTTTCTTGGTTTGCTTTTTCCCCATCCCCGACCTAAGTTAATTTTGTAGATGAGAAGGTAATGATCAATACTGCATTCAGAACTCCTCATGACCGTTGTAGCTTGGACTAACTCTCTTAGCTTTTCATCCGAAACAACAAAGTCAATTATACTTTGGCTATTTCTTTTAGGCCAGATGTACATGTGAAGTATTTTATGTATAAACCAAGCATTTGTAATAAACAGACCCCCTCCTAAGCATAGCCAACTAATTTATCTCCCTTATAGTTTGTTCATGAATCCCCATAATTACTAAGTACTCTTTCTGTAGCCTGATTTTTAATGCCAACACATTCATCCATAACTTCTAGAAGAATTATTCTCTGACCATGATCGAAAAGTAAAATAATGGAAACAATGACTGAATAAGAAAGTGAACTAATCTAAAAGAAACTAATATAAAGTCAACTAAATTAAAAATACAAACCTAAATCAAAGATAAGCATTGTAACCAACGTTAAGGTTATATTAAAGTAATATTAAGGTAACCTTAAGCTAACGGCAAAGTAACGTTAAACTCCCGTTAACCTAAAGTTAAAGAGATATTGAAGTAACGTTGAGCTCACGTTAAGCTAATCTTGAAGTTACGTTAAGCTAACGTTAACATAACGTTTAAGGATGATGATGGGCAGTGGAAAGACGTGAATATAATGCTTTATAAGAATCAAAACGAACTCGTACGAGGGTTGATCAAAAAGTAACGAGACTTTTCTAATTTCCCGGGCTGTATTCGTCCTTTTTGCGAATTTTTTTTGTTATGTTGCTGCGGTTGTCTGGATATTGTATGTGCATTGATAGCCAGATTGCATATTTTCTCTGCCATCAGCTGATAGTGAAGTTATCAATGTTTTAGTGTGCTCAGAGATTTTTAACTTTTGGAAAAAATGGATCAGAGAATTTATATCAAGTTTCGTTATAAAAATGCAATAAAGTGCAGTAATTTTTTTGAAATATTAAAAGTTGCTTTTGGTGACTCGGCAGTGAGTTATGAGGCAGGAGTTTTCGAGTAGTATAACCGTTTTAAAAATGAACGGGAAGACGTTAAGATGAAGAGCGGCCTGGGTGTCCTCGCACATCTGTAACGGACGATACCGTCGAGAAAGTGGAAAAAATGATTATGAGCGATCGTCGAATTACTATTAGACAGATTGCTGCGGATGTCGGTATATCACGCGACTGATGTCAAACAATTTTTACGGATGTTTTACACATGAAACGTGTGGTACCAAAAGGGCATAGCAGGATAAGCATGTGTGTGCTGCCCCCTGCCCGATCAGGTCCATATTTTCATCAAAAGATGGCATCAATCGGTAGTGAAATACTCTGGGGTATTATCTCCCGGAAATTATTTTTATTGGAGGTATGGGGGTTAGAAGAAAAATCGAAAAAATAATTTTTCTAAAGAACAACTTGACTGATTTTGATGAAAAAAAATATATTATGGGACTCAGAAGTAGGATGCTAGAAAAAATTTATGAACTTTTTTCCATAAAAATAACTTAGAACAAATTTTTTGATATTTTGTTTTCATGTGTTTTGTTCCGAGTACTACTTTCATCTTCAACCAAACAAGTCTTCAATTCATATCCTAAAACATATTTAATCCCTCAAAGGATCGAAGAGGTAGAGCATTGTCAGAAAAAATAAAAAACGTGAGTGCACTGTACACTGTGTACCAAAAAATAACTTTGATTGTTTTCGAATTTAGCTGACACCCAGTTAAGAGTTCAAAATGCCTCAATCTGGATGATAAATATACCGAAATAGTTCCCTTGTCTATCTGAACGCCTGTCGTCAGCCTACAATAATTGTAGTTACCAGGACTATCGTGAGTCCCCTTGCCTCTCACCTACCGTAGAGCTTGATTATCGTGAGTCCCCTTGCCTCTCATGAACCGGGGTGCTTCATTATCATGAGTCCCCTTCCCTCTTACGAACCTGGGTGCTTGATTATCGTGAGTCCCCTTACCTCTCACGAACAGGGGTGCTTTATTATCATGAGTCTCCTTCCCTCTCACGAACCCAGGAGCTCAATTATCGTAAGTCATCGCCTCTTACGGACCGGGGTAATTGATTACTGTGAGTCCCCTTGCCTCTCACAAACCCAGGAGCTCAGTTATCGTGAGACCTCTCGCCTTTCACGAATAAAGTTATTAATGCATGATGCTATCCTGCTGAAACATTTTTCTGAGAATTTCAGCTGGCTTCAGAATGTTTGAAAAGTACCTTGCATGGGCCAGGCAGTATACTATTGCTGCAATATGTTGGCGCATTCACATGTATACTATAACAATCCAGAAACACCGATAGTATTGGGCTCATATTTCACGAAACACCTGTAAACGTTTTTGAAATGCGACGAGATTGAACTTGCAATTTCAATACATTAGATTGTTCTTTAACGTATTGCAATCTGATCTGATGATGTTCATCAATCATTCCATCTAAATATGATACTGCTTGTGATAATTGATATGTTCCAGTGAACAGAGTCTTCAAGTATCTTTCTGCCATTTCTGGAAAGTCTAAAACATCTTCAGATGTGATACTTTGGAAGACAAGTTTCTTTCAAAACCAACTTTTTTCTTCCGCTTCAACAGCCAAAGTGTTCACATCTTTTCTAGCTTTCATCCTTTCTATGATCTCACTTGAAAATTCTGTATCAGACTGTAACCTCTTCCCGAATTGATTATTCAGGAATGATGCAATTGGGAAATACGTTCCAATATTTGGAAGCAATTTATTGTCTAGTTTGTGGTCTAGAAGTCGGTATTTTTGCTTAAGTATTCCGTGGACAGCTTCAACCGCCCAACGTATCTTCATCACATAACAGGACTCGTTTGATTCTCTTATCTTTAATTTCTTTCGTTTTCCCTTCAAAGCAGGCATCATTACGTTAATTTTTTTGAACTCTAACTCACCTTTTACATCTCAGAATCCACGATCGAGAACCACAAAATCGTTTTCATTCAATAACTTGCAAAACCGTTTGGATCCTGCAAAAGAATTCTCAGTATTTCTGTATCATTGCCCCTTTTATGACCAGAAAACGTCTTTTTTGAAACTCGTTGTTTGAACTCTTTTGATGACGTGCATACGTACGATCACAGATAAGAAATAAATGTTCATGAATCTTAAAACAAATTCTTAGCGATTTCAGTTGCATGGTTCTTGATGAGGTCATCTCTGGTAGAAGCAGCTATTCCAAAACGATGAGGCAACACATCTTCGAATGATTTCATTACTACAGTGGAATATTCAGAAATCAGCTGTTCGCATTCAATTAGGAGGACAGAAGCTAATAATCTATTCGAATTGTCAGTCCGAAGTTTGAAAAGAAACACCACGAGTGCTTGAGTGACTGTACGGGTTTGCTTGTTTCGCATTGGCGTTAACATGTCTCTTAACTGTATGATACTTTCCCATGTTAAACCCGTAAAAATGAAGAGCTGTTTCTCGGAAAGATGAAGTCTCCGATTTTGTCATATAGGGTAGAATCACATTGAATGGAGAGATTCCCGATCATTTTTGGTAAGTCCTGAGCGGTAAGCTTTGAAGAATTGGAATAAACCTTCAAGCGGCCAAGACACTTATCATAAAATCGATTTTTTATTAAATAAATTCGACAACACTGATTGCCTGCTGGTATATGAATTCTTATTTTAAGAAATGCTTGCAAACGAGCTTCTTCTGGTATGACAGTTGTTTTACTTGAACTGTAGCAAAGGCAACAGTACTTGTGAGTCGATACGGTTCTCTGTATTGGAACATCAATTGTTTCATAATTTAAACTGTCTCCTCGAGTCTTGAGTCGTATATTAACTAAGGGATCATTGAGAGTTTTTTTAAAATCATCCTTTTCGGTAGCAACATTGAGTTTCTTCTTCTTTTAACGAAGAACTCCACATTTTATGCTTTGCTTCTTTTTCAGTCTGAATTTTTTTCTTCTCACTAGACACTTTATGGCAAAATTTATCACACGCAGCTCATTTGGGGTTTTGTAATTAAACCGACATTTTTCTTTCAAGCAATACAATTCAATCCTTTCAGTAATTGAGCAGAGCAATCGAGCATTTATCACTTAGAAGTTCATGCATCAATGTCGCGGATTCTAATCGCGCGAAGGTAGAGGAAACGTGATTGATAGCTATTCAAGTGACTTTTTAATTATGCGTGAAGTCGTCAATGTTGGATGCTTTAGAATTTTAGGATATCATAATGAGTGAAACTCGAATGAGATGGTGAATCACATATTAGAAGGGAAACCAACTGTGAACGCAGAGTCAAAATATCCAGTATAATGAATAATACGCTGTATACAAATAACAAACGAATGAATATTGCGGTAATAGTTAGAGTGACCAAAATATGACTTTGGTATTGAAATGAGAATGTAATATCTTACTATCCGATGTCGAGGATAGGACACATACGGACAAACAAATGAATATCGCTGAAACAGTTGAAGTGACGAAACAAATTCTGTGACGCTAGAAGTTTTTTCGAATCCAGTGATAGAATAGACGTTATTGAAAAGTGATCCAACAAGGAAAAAACAAGTGAATGTTGCTAAAACAGTTGGAGTGACGGAACAAATGCTGCGACGCTCAGAGTTCTTAGGAAGTAACACTCGGCGCATCGAGACTATGGGAGGAAATTGTCTAAAAATGAGACTGTCCAACTTCTCGAGTACATTTCTAGATTTTAAAATATTCAACTATATTTTGGGGATAGTCTTTGCAGAACATACCCACTTCACAATATGAATTGAAGATCTTTTTGGTGGTAGATGAAAGTAGTACTCAAAACAAAACCCATAAAAAAAATTTCAACATTTTTTTCTAGGTTATTTTTATGGAAAAAAGTTCATAAATTTTTTCTAACATTCTACTACTGAGTCCCATAACATATTTTTTGTTCATCAAAATCGGTTGAGGGGCAGCACACACATGCTTATCCTGCTATGCTCTTTGTCCCGAAACTGCTAAATTTCGACCAAAAGCAATATCGCCATGAAGTCGCTTAAGATTTACTAAATTAAGTGAATAACGAACCTGCATTGCTTGATTGAACCATAACAGGTGATAATTTATGGGTTTATGGATATGACGTCGATATTAAGGCTCATTCGTCCATCTGGAAGCATTCAACGTCACCAAGAGCGAAAAAAGCACAAGTTCGATCAAACGTGAAGGTTTTGCTCACTGTGTTTTTCGATTTCAACAATTTAGTGCATTATTGACCTAAAGGTCAATCTGTCAATAAAGAATGTTAGGTAGGAGTTTTACGTCGTTTGCGTGAAGCTATTCGAAGAAACGACCAGTTTGGTGGAAAAATCAGTCATTGCGACTGCACCACGATAATGCAACCTACCTGCTTATTCTTCAATGCTTGTTCGTGAGTTTTTGGCCCAACACAACACCGTATTGATGCCACAACCACCGTATTGACTAGACATGGACCCTGTGACTTTTTCCTATTCCCAAAGATGAAGAAGTCCATGAAAAGAAGACGTTCTGATGACATCGATGAGATGAAAGCAGAATCGCTGACGCAGCTGAATGCCATATCGAAAAGTGAATTTCAAAAGTGCTTCCGAGGGGGACTACTTTGAAAGAGACAAAATTGATATTTCAATCGTCGTCATAAACATATAATATATGTTAGTTTTTACTTTTTTAAATCTAGGTTAAAATTGTATGTACATTAGGAGGTTTTTAATATAGTTATATTTAAAGTATTGTTAAGTTATATTCAATTTATAGTTAAGCTACTTTTAATTTTACATTAAGCTATAGTTGAAATAACTTGAAACGATAGTTAGTTTAACATTGAAATAATATTAAACTAATATTAAACTTATTTCTTAACTAAATGTAAGGTTTTTCAGAAAAATAAAAAAAGACTATATGCGCATGTTATTTTTTTTAAATTCCAATACGATCAGTATATTCACAAGGTGAGATCACAATACACACAGACATACAAACATATTCAGAAAAATCCACATCTATTCTCTTATCTTCTAATTCCTTGATTCTATAGTGCCCACCCATGTCAGCGGTATCGATATTGCTTGGTAATAGGAACCTCTTGTCGTCGTAAGGACTTAGTGCTATTTTACATTGTTTTAATCTCTTAACTATGTGTAATTAAGATCTAATTATGCTTCGTGTCCTATTTTGCGTCTTAGTATTTTGTAAGCCGTCAGTGTGATCGCTTAATTCGAAATGTTTCTTGACTACTCCAGCTTTCACGCCTTTCACTTTCTTCATAAAATCTTGGTCATTGACTCGCATGCTATACTCGTACATTCTAGCCCGCAAGCCGACACATTCTATTTTAAATGATCGACACCTATCATTTCACCTTTCCAAAATTCTGTTGAAACATTAAAGTTACTTTCATCTTTCATCAGACCTAAAACCTTTTTGTTGGCTTGTAGAATACCATAGGTCTTATTTAAAAAGAATTCGACCGTGTCGAACTCGCCGATATCTTCTTTCACGTAAATGTAAATATTTGGACATTTGACCGCATCAATGTTAACGTCTTGGAGATGTCCAGCACACTAAGACTTATGTATATTGGTTTACTGAACAAAACCTCAGTCTTTTTCAATTTCACAGATTCGATATTTTCCCTGAATACTGCTTCTGCAACATACCCACCCTCCCACTTTGTCAGGAGTTTTATCTCCACATGTTTATCCACGTTCTCTATTGTTTTTCCATATACTGCGTATTCATTAATTTAAAAAGGTTCTTCTTAAAATTGTTACAAGATTTGGTTCTCTTTGAATTATTGGAATCAATGTAGAATTTTAGCCAAGGGGATAAATTGAATTTAAGCACGCGATGAATCTTAACCAATTTAAGACCGTTTGCCTAATCTTGTTTAAGTGACGATAATAGACGACGTATTTTTGCTTGGGTGGGACATTAGTGAGTAGATTCTTCTGCTATGGAACTGGCGGTTAGGAGCATTTAGGACAAGAAGGCAAATCGTTATGGGGATGACGAATTTCTTCCGAGTATTCTGAGTCTACTTCCAAAACATAGCCAACAGGTGAATCATCAGGAACATTAAAATTAACATCTACATTTGAGACCCACTCAAAACTACCGTGGGGAAGCCATTGCGCCATTGCTCAGCCCTTGAGGCTGCTAGCGAAAAATTAGACTAAATAAATGATCTAATCATTCTCGTTGTAAACTTCCATGTTTGAGTTATTTGCTTTGGAATAGCGCTTAGACTTTAGCTTAATCGACTTATAATCACTATTTAAATAATCATGAGTTTAGCAATGCCAGTTAAAAGTTCTAAATTTATTCCAGTCTACTTTAACATGTCATCCCAAGTAAAACTAGAAATCATATAATAGTGTGCTCGATCTGAACCGTATGCTTTCAGAAAGTGCTATCGGAAATTTTCGAAGGTATACACAAGTAATTATACGTCTGTTTTTGTGCGTAACTGAACGTAATCATCAAGATTTTTACATCTAAATTCAGAAGCAGGCCGCATGATTTCATTAAAAATATGGTCATGATTTAGAGTAATATAAAATTATTTTATCGCGGCAGTTGTGTCTGTAATATTTCTCTCTTGAGCCTTAGTACTCGTAAGGGAATACACCTTTACATGTAAGAAATTTCATTTTTTTACGACTTGATTTGCAGAACACGGAATTTACAATTTTATAGTTCTCTAAGTACGGAGCTAGTTTCTCTCATAATGACGACATAAATATAAATGAGCCCATAAAGCGAAATTTTGGACACACGCGCCTGGATGTGTTTCGTGAAAGAAATGTAACTTCCCTTGGTCAAGGGAAGGAGGTCAGCTATCCCTACAAATTCTATACAAATTTCGTGTATTAAAAAGTGCTCATCGTGATATTATAATCTTGATGGGCCGGCCCTTTATATTTACCCGTTAAATGACAGTGATCGCGAACTTTAGTCTCAACTGGTGCTAATTTCTTTCCACATATGTGGCACATAGTCGCTTCTGTAGAGGCAGGATTTAGCTCACGCGTAAAATCATTTATGAAAACTGGGCATAGAAAGACTAATTCAACGTTTTCAGCCGATTGCTGTCATTCCTTCGATAACAATTTCGAAGAGCCTGCGACCTTTACAGTCTGCGTAAAATATGAACGTAAACTTTACTTTATTATTGTAATTTGAAAATTCTACCAAGTTTCTACCGTGTTTGGGTAGCTTATTTTTGCAGTGGTTTAAGATCTTGCAATTTCCTTCGTGAGGGAAAAATTTTTCAGCACTTATAAAATAATATAAAAAACTATCACAAATATACTTTTTCTGATATTATTTCGATAATTGTTTATGAAAAAGCATAGACAAATCTTTTATCTATACATTATGAAAGTTATAGAAATGTCATTATCAATATAATATCCATCAAAACTCTCGTCAATGCAGTGATCTTGAACATAAAGAAGATTAACGTGTTGTTCCCTCTTTTCAGATGTTAAATATAGCAGGACAAAAGTATTAAAAAACTTTCTTTTGTTCTGACAATACATATTTACAGATATAAAATTGCATGTTTACCATTACGAAATATGTTGCAGAATTATAGGAAAGTTTATTCCAATGAAATTCATTTATTTTAAATTTATTAGACAAATTTTTTATCGTTATTTTGTATATTTACACGCCTTTTTCATTAAAAAGAATATTCGAATGCGTGAGAATGTAAAGCAAAAGTTAATCTCCTCTCACGATTCTAAGAATGCATAGAG
>JAAAKG020194308.1:0-50030 GCA_010014905.2 Druon quercuslanigerum
GCGATCGACATGAGATTCCTGCGCATAATATGCGGCAAAACTCTGATGGACAAAGTAAGTAACGAGATAATCCTTAAAGAATGTGTTGCGGAAGAAACGCTAGTTGACACATGGGAAAGAAATTGGTTAAGATGGTTCAGGCTTGTTGAGAGAATGAAGGATGGACGACTAACGAAAAAAGTATATGAAGGTAAAGTAAATGGCAGCGTGCCTAGAGACAGACCGCGGAAAGAATGGTTAGAATGTGTGAATGAGACCCTAGTTAAAAGGGACATAAGAAGCCATAGAAACGCGAGAACCTGCATGAAAAAATGAATGGACGTTAAGGAAGCTAGAGAAGTATGCCAGGACAGAAAAGTGTGGCGGAAAATAGTTAATAAGAAGAGTCCCAGTAGAGTGAATGACGCCTGAAACTAAAGACCTTGGATACTAATGGACCCAAGTGGGGAACATGACGACTTTGTGAGGATCTTCACTTGGGGTCATTGCTAGAGAGATTGATCAGCAACCTGGGTTGGAGCAGTCTTGCGGAATAAACGTGTTATTTAAATAAATAACACGAGAATTCTAGATCAATCTAAAAATTTTATAACCCCTCCCTCACACTACTCCCCTCCCCACCGAGTTGTACAAGAGAATTTTTTCGGTTTATTATTTTTAAACATTGAAACCGCTAATTTAAAGAGATGGTTGGTGACTGAGTGTTGTGCTTTTGTTTGTTTCTTTCTGTGAATTTATTTTGGGTTAAAATTTTAACGTCTGGTAGAGTAAAATGGCGTCCTTCACACGACAATGTTGCCTTTTCTAAACTTGTAATTTTACTTTTTCTTCTCAACGCTTCTTTTCATACTTGTATGATAAAATTAGTCATTTTATAACTTTTCTTAAAAATATGGCTTAGCGTTTTTCGCCTTCACTTTAACCCTCTACCAAGAGCTTAAAGATTCATTATTAAAGATTAAGTTTTTATTAGTTTATTCTCTAAGCATTACTAATTTTTGGAGTGACGCCGAGGAGGTGGCTGGCGCTCGTGAAGGTAAGTCAAGGATTCGTAACGTTATTCTCCTTCGTATCAACAAATGATTGATTTTTAAATTTCTTTATTTGTTTTTTTTATTTTATTAATTACAAATTAAAATATGTAGATACAAGCATTAAATTGAAATACATTATTTCCTTTTGCCTGCATAGAGCCAACTGACGGTTCTTTTTCATTTAAATATTATTTCTTTTTACCTTTTGCCGCGGCTCTCATTTCTCCACTTAACCAAAGTGGCCGAGCTGACGCTAACTACACTTAAATTACACCTGTCTGAAGCATTCCTAAAAGTATTAGACGGCAGGAAATTATTGACCAAAATTGTTGTTGGCTCCCATACTAATAACAATGCGGAGGAAAATACAAATATCATAGATAGCTATTGACGCGGCACTTATGTATAAGTTTTTTCATTTCATTTCATTTTCATTCATTACGTAACGAGTTTTTGTTTGACAAAATAAAGAGTTGACAATCCATCATTACCAAAAAATATGTATGAAGCGACAAGATAAAATATAAAAGATATTAAAGAGGAATTATAATATAATATGACGGTGAAAGGGGTTCTCCAAATCATAGAAGGGGTTATGAAAGGGATTATTAAAGGTAAACGCCGGAATGGGATTGTTCCATAAAAATGCGGTAGGAGTTCTCGAAAATGGGTATAATTGATGGCCCAGCAAATTATTCAAGGGGTTTCAGAAATATATACCAAAGGAATAGGGTTCGCAAGTAGATTACTACGGAAGGTTTCGAAAGATAGGTACAAAAGGGTGTCCTTGAAATTATTAAGATAATTAAAGAGAATGGCAAACGTTACAAGCAATAGAGCTTGTTGCAAAGATGTCAAAATTAAGGAGGTAATTCCAAAGTGTCACAAAAAGTCACAAAATAGGGGATAATATAATTAGTCGAGAAGGAAAAGTGTGGAAAAATTGTCGAAGGCATTACACGGGGCTATCAATGTCGTAAATATTAACAAGGGTAATTTAGACTCTATAAACTATAAGGATAAAAAAAATTGTCGCAAATAACATAAAAGGCATCAAGGTGTTGCAAAATTACAAGGATAATTCAAAAGGTGTCGCAAATTTTAACAAAGTTAATCAACTGAAAGAGGGCATTCAGTTCTCGATTATCGGTAGATGAACACAAAACTGAAGACACGAGTTTGAGTGCCAACACAGATTCGACTTAGACTAAGGAAAATCATACAGACGATAAGTCAGAGAAAAAACAAGTAGTCCCTAAGAGGCGAAGATGGGGAACAACTCTTTCTTAGCTTTTTTTCTTTCTTTTAGCAAAAAATGGCTACAAGTGGAAATCTCAAAGAATCATAAAAAGGTAATCAAATATGGGGAAAAATTCCGAAGGGTCGCACAAAGGGTGTCAGATTTATAAAAATGTCATCAGGTCACATCAGAAAAAAAGGGTTGTGCTTTAAAACCACAAAGAGTGATCTCGAAAAGGCCAGAACATCAATAAGGAAAAATTATCACTGACTCGAAAGTAATGATTATTCTAGGCATTTCGGTACTCCAGAGTACTAAAATTGTCTTTATAAATAAAAATTATCAAGCTGTGCAACAGAAGCAACAAAGTCAATAAAGAATGGGTAAGCCAAGGAGTGATGTTATTATAATTAATAAACAATAACAAGATAAAAGAGTAGATTACATTGGCCAAATCATTAAATGAAAATAGTTTCCTAATTTAGGTAATCTTGGAGATGGAATTCGCGCCTCTTGTTGATACTTTGAGTTCGCAGGTGCTAAGAGATAGATTTACGCGCTAACTGGTATATTAAAAAGCATGTGGAATTACATTGCCAGGGTGCCGAGGTGGAGAATGACGAGCGTCCTTTTTCTTTTCTGCAGGTTCGTCGTGGGATCTTTGATCCTCCCGATATAAGAAAATACACACACAAAAAAAATAAGAGCCAATAAATGCCTGTTCACGACCGAAAGATAGTTAGTAGTAATTATTTTGGGACAATTTTACCAATTCCACGTAGAAATTGGTGGTAACTGACCGGTTTATCTTCACCAGGAATGTGCCTTGGATCTCAGGTGACCAGCAGATATTACTATTACTATCCTTATGGGCAGAATCAACCATCCTACCCTGGATATCAGAAGAATAAGCGATAAAATAATCCTGTCTATCCTTAATGGCAGTATCTGGAATCCAAACTTGGATGTCAGAAGGATTAGCGATATAAAAACCAGAAATTACGTAGGGAATAGAGGTGCAAAGATCTGTAAACAATAATGGCGGCTGTGGCTTCGGTCGCTAATGATCAGAAACGCGTACTGAGAGTCCCACACGACTCTCTCGTGTATCATGACGTAATGTGTAGTGTAGGTCGCACTAATCACTGCTCTATTGAGATTTGTCTACCATAAACAACTTGATACAACAGTTATGCACAGCCAGTGGTAATACTATAATAGTATTAGACATATATACTATTATACTATAACACTATTATTTCTGACCTTTATCTCCAGTGTAAGCTTCGTTGTTATCACTCTTGAAGACGCAAAAACCCTCTTGGTTATGCACTGGTCTTCCAAAGTATGTACTTGTGGGAGCGACAACCCGTGTACCGAGTCTCACGCGAGGCAAAAAGCCGACGGACAAGTTGGACTCTAATTCTGGCATCCATACAGAACAATCACGTCCAATAACGGGAGGAAATGATGGCAGGCGACAGTGGTCACAGGTAGAATTCACCTCGTAGGCCATGGTAGGGATGATTTTGAGAAGGGTTTTTACTTATGTCTGCATTTTTGCGCTGAAAACAGTCGTTGCCGGATGCAGTCTGGGTAGACGCTAAGTGCTGAATTTTCAACAATTTGTGCAAATTCGATGATTCAAATTTCTCGAATGACATGCTTTAATTAGAATTTTGTAAGTTTCGAAACTGAATCGGTATTTTATTAAAATTTGATTAAAATCATTCCGTAATTTCTTAGTTACTCCCTTTCTTCGAGCGCTTCTCCGAACTCGCCACAAAGCTCCCACCTCCACTCTACTAAAGGCGGCAAGATTGCGGTTTGACGAGTTTATCGATTTTTGCTCCCGTGGCCATCTTTAATCTGAATAAATGAACTGGTTACTATTACTTCAAGACTTGTCAGAAGAATTGTTCAAAATGTTTAGATAATGAAACGGTTAATTTATTAGTCATTCTAAGCTAATAAATAATTTGACATGTTTTTACATGTTTTTACTAGGCCGAGGATTCAGGTATAAGATGATATTTGATCTCATGTTAGTATTAATTTATACTTGATTTTTTTAACAAGGTAAAGGTTGTTATTATTTATTTAAAATATATTTGATTTTTGACACTCCTGGAATGATTATCCGAAAGTTATTGATTTTGTCCTTATGAGACTTTAATTTTTATTAACAATTAACATGGTTAATCAATATTTAGTGATCTCGTGGTTCGTTGCAGTATCCGGCGAGCATGTTTGATAAGGAGTTCGCGCGCTGTGTAATTAGCGTGTTTTCTGTTTAACGCTCTTTCCTCTCTCGCTGTCTTATGCTTTTCAACGCGTTAAATCTAGGTCGGTTTGCATAAAGAGCAATAAAGATGGTAAATCATAGCTACCATAGGCATGGTAGCTCTAACAAAGCATCCAATGGTGACTATTGTGACCCAAGCGCATTCATAATCGCTGCAGTAGTAAGTTGCCGACGGATAACGCCTATCACCTGTTACTAAAAGAAGATGTGTTTGAAGCCGCCTTTTGCCGATGTAAATGATAGTTATCATAATTTTTAAAGTTTTTAACGCTGAAAAAACTACGACAACTATTCCATGATATTTTTTGAGTTTTTGTTGCATGATACAGAAGGGATACTATGTGGATAATATAAGGATATGCTGCAGTGTATCTTTTCCATTCACTCGGTCTGCTAGGGTATACACACTTTGATATTAAAAATATACGTTTAATGTTAATAAGGTGCATTCACTAATATTATTAGAATGTATATCCACATAAAAAATATCATTTTATATATTTTTATTTTATCCCACGTTTTTTAAATAATTTCTTTATCAGATAAATATCAGAGTGTTTAACTTTTAAAAGTTTTTACTCGTACGTAAAAACTACAAACAGTAAGCTTATTGAAAAAGTTTTTATTTTCCAATTTTCGTGATTGGCTTTATTCCAACTCAAAATTAGACAAATTTGTCCAGAAGAACCTGATATTAGCACTTTAATACTATTTTATAAATAGCTTATTTCCACGTATTTTTAATAAGGGTGGCACATTTTTAATCAGGTTGGGGGAAACCTGAAAATAAGTAAAAAAAGCATGGAGTTTCTCAAATAACCATTTTAAATAACTGTTAAAAATAATAGGTAAAAAAAATTTCTTTTGTTTATTGAAGATTTTATATTTAATGTTTTACAGGATTCTAATTCTGGTGTTCAAATATTACGGTTCAGGGAAAAATGATAAAAGTTGGCAAGAGAAAAAATCAGGGAGAATGTTTTGCAGTCATCCTGTCTTTGGTACTTTTTCAACAACACTCACGTCCGCCGGATAAGCGTTGAGATCTTGCTTTGAAATTAAATGCAACGGCTTGATTTTGATAATCTTTACGTTTTTGCATCAATTCACATATAGTGTGAGAGTTATGGTCAGAAGACTAGAGAGTTATAGTTAAAAGAATTGAAGGGTTTCCAACGAAAAGAGCCTATAGCGGAATTAGTGCAGATAAGTATTAACCGTCAGGATTTTTTCAAAACATACCTAGGATCGGAAATCTGAAAGTTGGCTTTTATAGAAAACTTCCTGGGGAATATTTTTGTAGGTGTATAACTTTTTTAGGCATTTTCGTTATTAAGTTATTCAAAGAAAATTTAATTTTTCGCAAAAAAAATTATTTGGTCTTTTGAGTTCTCCTCGCCTAATGTTTGGCGGGTTTAATATTTTTCTTTAAAATTTTTATGCAATATTCTCAAATATATTCTAGTTATTGTTAACAGTTACTTTTAAACGTCTTTTTGCAGAAATATTTGGCCCTACGTAAGTAGGGTCGGAGCCATTCTCGTAAAGGAACACGCGCTCTCACGAAAAAACGCTATGAATAAGCCATAATTGAAGAAGCCATAATTGATAGCTAGGATTTTAAAACTTTAAAAATTTTTTTTTTACTTTTAAGGAATAACTTTCTCGGTTTGAGTTTTCTCAAAAGATTATATTAAAAACCTGCCCACTGAGCCCTTTTTGCATCCCAGATTTTGGGATACTTTTTTTAAAACTCACTGGGCGGCCCTGAAATATTTTTTACATTTTCTAAAACTTCTCACAGTCGTAGAGTATATTGGAGAATGTTGCACACAAGTTTTTTTTGCGAAAAATTAAATTTTCTTTAAATAACTCGAAAAGGAAAATTCCTACAACAATTATTCATTTACAAAAATATGTGCCACGAAATTTTCTATAAAAGCCAACCTTCAGATTTCCGATTCTAGCTATGTTTTGAAAAAATCCTGACGGTCAATACGTATCCGCGCGAATTCCTTTATAGGCTCTTTTTGTTGGACGCCCCTCAATTCTTTTAAATTGTATATCTCTTATACTATATTTGAATTGATGCACAAACTTAAAGATTATCAAAATGAAGCCCTTACATTTAATTCCCATGAGTAAGATCTCAAAGCTAGTCAACCGGACATGCATTTTGTTGAAAAAGTACTAAGGGCAGGTTGACTGCAAAACATTCTCCCTGATTTTTTCTCTGATAGTCTCTGGCATTCTCTGGTATTTGAACTAATCGATTCCATCAGGTAGTAAAGAGCAATAGAAAAAAAAATGTGTCGGGTATCAAATATGAAAAGACGTAGAATAGAGAATTATGATTCTTTACCCTATGGATTCAAAATGGAAACCGTGCACTCTTGATTGTATAAGAGATGATTCAATTAAATTACAAAACCATACTCGAGGTATTTGGGATCACTGATAAGAAAAATCTGATATCAGAATTTCGAATTTTCCTAATGGTGGCCGTGTGCAATCCTTTTGTAAAAGTGCATCTATCGGTAGATTTCCATGTGCTGAAATTGACTTCTTCAATATTGTGCTTCTGCAAAAGCTCTTCAATGCAATCTGAAAACTTCTGAATGCCGAGATATTTTTTGTACTTATTTAAGTAACAGCTTGGTTTAGGATCCTTGCATAAAACAAAATTTAAAAAAATCATTCCAATCCTTAAAGTAGTAGTAATTTGAATGGTTTTTCATCAGACCGATGCAATTGCCGGAATACTTTAAGATTATTATCAGAGATTTTTTTTTTCATCAATGGTGTCAATCATTGCCTTGATATTTTGGTGTATTGTTCATACGCATGCAGTGTGTGTACCAAAGGCTCCAGCTAGAACGCACGATTTTGGTCTAAGTTCAGAAAAATTAGGTTGCATTATCCTGGAAGTAGCATCCCTGCTAAATATTCCGTACAAATTTCGGGCAAATTCCAGATTCGTGAATTTGTCGTAAATTGCCGAAGAACCGGATTTTTTCCGGATTCGATGTTTTTGATCAGATCGATTTTGGATTTGAGCACACGATTTTCCGTTTTCACTTTAATCTCATCGAATTATAATTTTAACCTGCGGATTAATTTCGGATAGCATCGGACTGTTTCGAGATTCGATGTTTTTGACCGGCCGGATTTCGGACTTGAGCGGACTATTTTCCGTTTTCATTTCGATTTCATCAAATAACAACTCAATTGCGGATTAATTGCGTATAGAACCGGGCTATTTCCGAAGTAGTTGTTTTTGGCCGGAGATATTTCGGATTGACGTGGACGATTTTCCGTTCTCACTTTAATTTTACCGAATTATAACTTAAACCTGCAGATTAATTCCGGATAAAATAGAAATATTCACGGATTCGATGTTTTAGACAGAAGGATTTAGGATTTAAGAGGACGATTTTCCATTTTCACTATAAGAAAAATAATCTCAGGTACTGAATTCCGGACTAATTTTGCATCCAGTCGGACTCTTTTTGAAGTTGAAGTGCACGTTCGGATAAATTGCGAATGAGACCTGACTATTTTGCATTTTTATTCAGAAAAATCATTTCAGGTTTTGAATTTCGAACTAATTTCGGATCAAGTCGGACTCTTTCCGGAGTTGACATTCATGACCCGGACAGATTTCGGACATAATCAGAAAAATAGCAGGCATAACTACAACTTAAATTGTATAGTAAAGAATCTTTGTACCTTTAAGATCTAAAGAATTTTAAGTTTTGAAGAAAATATTTTTAAAAAGTAATGGTAATTGTATTTAATATGTTTAAGGGAATCATTTGTTAAAAAGTCAATGACAAGACTGATATATGAGAAAATGGATTTAATATTATTTAATATAATGTATATATTTATTTATATTAAACCCAACATCGTTTATGCACTTATACAGTTCAATAATTTATTTCTTGCTCAAATATTGCAAACCTCATGTCTAAAATGAAGAGACTACAAACTATTAAACTCTATAAAAAAACGTACCGTACTAGTGACGCACAATGGGAGGAAATGCGATTTTTTCGTTTAAAAATTTCCAGAGCCTTCAATTATCGTATAGAAGCTTCAGAGAACGAAGCTATTACAAAAATTCAATTAGGACACGCATTTATTCCTAAGGGATCATCCAAAAAATACGTGTTACTTTAAGGAGGAGGGGTTTCTTATAAAGTATCATTGTATATTTTAATTGCAATGGAAAAAGCATCACGCAGGGGGGAGGGGTGTTTAAAGTTCCTGAAAAATGTATAATGTATTTTGTGAATGGCCCCTAAATCATATAAGACATTGGTAAACACGCGACAAGCAAATGCTCCAACACCTTTAGCTACAGTAAAATAGGATAACGATAAAAATCAAACTTCATTGGCAACAGCTCCATTACAAAGAAGCAAAAACCTACACAACTAAATATTGAATATACAAACATAGTTTATTGAAAATATGCAAACAGGCACAAATAGATGCAGACGCAGCCACAGACAGATGCTGGCACAGACAGACTTAAACACAGACAGACACTGACGCAGGCACAAAACAATACACAGGCACAGAAAGACACAGATTAACTGAATAGCTGCTTAAACCTATATTTGACTATGGGGTACAAACCTATCTGGCAGACACAGACAGGCACAGACATGGGTCAAATGAGATTTTAGATCATCATATTGAATTCTCAATATTGAAATTAGGATTCTCGATTTCAGGTTGATAATAAGAGATCTCGATACTAATATATCATTAAACTTATGTAGCTAGACAAAGTTTCATCAAATTAAAACAGCTTGTTTGAAGTTGTTGTTCTTCATAATCCACCATATTATTTAAAAATTTTCAATATGATGTTACAATCAGCATCTTTCAGAACTAAATTTCCACTATTTTGAGCGATCCAGAAGTACTTTACCATTTAATGAGATATGGGATTCGTTATCCGCGATCCTAGAAACCTCCCAGTATGGGTGTTTAATTGAATTGAAGCATTCTTGTATACAAATATATAGTACCCGGCCGCCATTTTGAATCCGCCATTATGAATTTTTGAGTTCTGATATCAGATCCGTTACCAGCGATCCCGAAAACCATCGAGTATGGTTTTTCAATCAATTAGAGCATTTTTTATAAAATCAAGAGTACAAGGCCGCCATTTGGAATCCGCCATTTTGAACTTTAAATTTCTGATGTCAGATTCGTTTGAAATTCCAAAAATAGTGATATATGTATTTTGGCGGGATATTTGAAAAGTTTAAACCTTTTTTTCAACGTATTTGAGGAATGTATCTGGAAAAACATATTTTTAGGGAGCCATATTGAATGCAACATTGAAAATTGTTCAAAATTCCACATTTATTTTGAAAGTGCGTATTAAGCAGATCAATTTGCGCCTTTATTCGTTTTGATTGGTAAAACCAAATCTTATGGGTGCCAGTGTACCGCTTGACGTCAAATGTAACATAAATATTTAACTATTAACTTTACTCGTATTTTTAGTTTTGCTTTTTTTACATTTCATCCTTTTTATTGTTTTCCCAGGGGTCGTTTTCCTTATGTCGGTACGGGAGCCGTAGGTAGGCCGGTCAGGGGAACCTGACGCCGATGTACGAAGAAGAACATTCAGCGTAAAAGTTCGTAACTGAACTCGAAGGACGGCCACAGAGGCACCTGTCGACCGCTGACCAAGTAGGCTGCGAGGAACTGGAGCAGAAGGAGCGGAGCTGCGAGTAGGCCGGTGACGGGCACTTGATGCCGACGTACTCTAAACTCGAAGGGCGGCCACAGAGGAACCTGTCGACCGCCAACCAAGTCGGCTACGAGGAGCGGGAGCAGGAGGAGCGGAGTCGCGGGTAGTCTGGTCAGGGGCACCTGATGCCGACGTACTTTAAACTCGAAGGGCGGCCACAGAGGAACCTGTCGACCGCCAACCAAGTCGGCTACGAGGAACGGGAGCAGGATGGCACTAGGAGGTGAGGAAGGTTTTCCGGTCGCCTACTGGGAGTGTAGGACGGCCAGAGCAGTTGCACCAGGTGAGAGATCTTCGATGTTACTCGGTTCACCGTATCCGACGAACTGCCATTTCTGCTTCGCGCAGCTAGGTGTATAGCCCGTGTCTGCGAGGTGCGTCGGCGCACTGGATGGTGGTGAGTGGAAGGAAGCAACATCGGTGGACTGGTGTGTGCATGGGCCTGGGTGCTATGTAACGGTACGTTACATCTCCCACCATTGGGGAGAGTAAAATTTTTGGTGACAAACAAACAAGAATAATTGCATTGATGGTTATATGTAAGAAAACAAGAGAAAAGAAGAAAAAATATCCTGCATCGTAGATTCCCGTGTCGTATCCGGAAGCGCAGCGTTCCTTGGGGCACCTGGTAGGTTGTTCCATTCGGGAACGTGACTTTGTACTCCGATACCGTGGGTCCTTCGGGGGTAGTTGTCGGCTGCTTCCTTTCTGTTTGGGCTGATTGCGGGTCTGGTGCGGTTGTAGGAGGCGTTGAGGGGATTAGCGGAATAAGCGGGAACTCCTCTCCTTGCGTTTTTGGTGCTTCTCTGGCTCCGTGTGGAGGCCCTCACGTCCAAAGTACTTTAGTTTGGAGCGGAAAAATGGCACTTTTCTTGGTTTAGTCTGAGTTTCGCTTCGGAAAGTCTGTCAAAGGCATTCGGTGCCATGTCTGATGTGAGGGCTTTGTCGAGAAGGCGTTGGAAGGTCGATAATGCCGCGTGTAGCCCAAATGGTATTATGGTTAATTCGAATAGTTCCTTTCCAGGTACGGTTAAGGCGGTGAGTGGTTTGCTTTCCTCGTTGAGGGTACGTGCCCACAGCCGTTCTTCAGGTCAATAGAAGACAAGTATTTAGCTCCTCATAGCTTATCCAAGATAAAGTTGATCTGTGGTATCGGCTAGGGGCCTTTTTTCGATACCTGGTTGAGCCGTCTGAACGCGTTACAAAATCAGGGTTTCCCGTCTTTTCTGCGTGTGATGACAACTGGGGAGCTCCACGGGCTGCTGGATGGTTGGATCACTCCTTCCTTCAGCGTATGTGTTTCTTGGTCGATAGCGTTGTTTAGGCAGTCTAGGATCCTAGAGTCGTATCTCGTGTTTAGTGAGCAGTGTCACGCCTTTAACTGCTGCTAGCCTTGTCATGTGTTCGTTGATAAAATTCTTGGCGATTTCCCTTTCTCTGGGTCTCAGGTCGGTTAGAGTCTTTGGTTCTTCGGTGAAGCAGACTTTCCTTTTCTGGTTTCTGGTTGGAGGTAAGTCCTTCACAAGGAACGTCTAGACCCAGCTTAGATAGGATGTCGATCTCCAGGAACACGCTGTGGCCAAGGGTGTCCATTATAGAAACCTCGGTTCGTATTTATTTCCCCATGGCTTGTAAGGGTCCGGAGAGGTAAGCGCCAAGGAGAGGGACGTGCCATCTGCCATGACAGCTATTGTGTCTTTTTCTGCTTGTTTCCATCCTTGATTTATGCACTAATGTCCTGCCGAGGCGCTAACGTAAGAGGAGTCCCAATTTTTAACGGGATAAAGATCCTTGGGTCTTCGTTAGGTGTTGTGTCCAGGGCTGGGTATGAGTCTAATTGGGCTTGGCCTGTTTCTCGTTTCCCTGGGTCTTGCAAGGGCATTTTATGGAGAGGACATATTTATATTTAGGATCAATGGTAAAGTTTGGTTGTTTCGATGGTTTATGTGATGAGCTTTGTTCCACCTGGGTGTCTTTCGTCTGATGATGTTCCTGGGCTTCTTCTGCTTCTTCAAACCTTTGAATCAGGGCATCGAGGGGTGTTCACCTTCGAGATACATATTTTGTCGATAGATTACTACAGTAGTTTTGTCATTTTGTGAAGTCCTACATTTTACAAAGTAAGCAATACATAAAAATAGGTATTTTAAGTGAATAAGTGTAGTGCAATAATGTCTTAGGACTATAGGTGGTTGTTAAAATAAGAACTTGATGCTTTGTATTCACAGTTGCCCGATCCTAATTAAAGATAACACGTATCAAATATAAATGTTTAAAGGTCCTAATAAATTAGTTACATAAACCCAATAAGGTTTTCATGTACAAAAAAGGTCGACGCACAAAAATCTGTCTTAGGGCAAAAAGTGAAATGTACCAAGAAACTCCTTCTACAATAAATCACTGAAGAAGGCCCATATATGGAGCTGAAACGTCTGATGGAATTTTGAAGCACTTTTATCATTTATTATTTCAAAAATAAAATAATTGTGAAAAGAGAGTGAAGTTCGTAACGAAAGCAACACTCCGTAGGGGCACTTTCGGCACGTTAAAGAATCATTTTGTAATACGTTCCCTTCGTTTTTTACATATCCTCGGATAATGAGAGCTTCAGACAAGAGTTTAATTGACAGCGGGACGTTTGTGCCAACAATCCAACACGAAGTCGGAATCCACAGGGCGGTCTATCAGCAGGAAAGAAAGGGAGGGAAGGAACACGCAAGTGGTGTGTCCTCTGCTGGCTCATCGAGCCAATTACCCATCGCACACAGAAGGAAAGGGAGATATTCAGCAACTGTTCTGTCCTCTTCCGTTCCGTAGACTGACCGAACCATCACAAGACAGAAGGAGACGTAGACAACGTGTAAGAGGTCTGTCCTCTTTCATCTCATTAATGGAAAGAGCTACCGGAAGATAAAAGGAGACAGATTGAGAGAGGGAATCAACTGCCTGTTTCTGATTGATGGATTCAACATTAGCCACTATGCTAGACTATGGAACCACCCTAATAGTCAAAGGAAAGGGAACAACAACATGTTCCTAGGACTCCTCATAAAGTTCATACCGGAATCCCCGGAAATTGCAGAGGGTGCAACGATCGAGCGTCATCCTTCCAAATGTATATTCAGTTCTTCCTCCTCTTTTTAATGGGTTTCGTGTGGTACAAGTCATTGAGAACAAGAATTCCACTGAAACCTACCGGGTTATTTTATTAAAGAAATTTTCTTTCTTTTTTGACGCAAGAAGAGTTATTTTACCCTCCCCCTCTGTCCCATAGGACAGCTATTGGAGAAGGATATCGAGCCACGTCACGTGTCATACTGATGCGCGAAACGGCAACTACTAGGCGATGTGCATTACATCACTTTTTCGGGAATTCTTTTATATTCAGATTTCGGCAACCGAAGAACTTCAATATGTCAATCATAGCTCCGAGTAAAGTAATGGTCCATGTGCAGTGTGTTGTGACAATAATTAATAAAGTTTGATGCTCATACCTATGGACTCCTTTCCCATGAGAAAATATATTTCAGGACAAGCGACATAGGGGCAACTACCCCAAGGATTCAGTTGATGTAGGCCATATTATACTTTTCGTCAATAAGGAGATTATTCACCGGGCGGAAAATCTGCTTACAAAATGGCGCCCAACCAGTTCCTAACCTTATTTATTTAAATTCAACCCTTACTAGTTTTTCAAGGCACAGAAAGGTATATTTTTGTTCAAAATATTGTGATTGATAAGTTATTTATTTCACATACAGCTGATTTAATGAACTAATTAGATAAATCATATATTTGGTACATTTGTTTATAGAGCGATCATATGTGTACTCCCAACATTTTCTGCAGTGACATATGAGCGCCATACCTAACGAAAAGTAAGTTATTATGAAAAAGTTACTA
Organism: Druon quercuslanigerum; assembly: GCA_010014905.2. Taxonomy (NCBI): domain Eukaryota; kingdom Metazoa; phylum Arthropoda; class Insecta; order Hymenoptera; family Cynipidae; genus Druon; species Druon quercuslanigerum. The sequence continues at coordinate 14,259 of JAAAKG020194308.1, forward strand.
GTATATGTGTATATATTTATATATAGTTAGTTATGAATATTAACCAATATTAATTGGTACTTGTTATTCATGTTGAAGTGAGTTCTGACACAAGATACCTGAATTGCTAATTTTCTTCAGTTTTTATATCCTGGTTTCAATGACATACTGAACAATTCCGTCATTCTTCACAAGCTTTAAAATGTCGCTATGTTTTTTATTCCATTTCGCTACACGAAATATATAAACACTGTTATTTTTCCCCCATCGTCCGGAAGGTTTCAAGTTCGCGAGAGCCTAGATGCAATCTTTACCTGAAGATCAATTTCAAAGTTGACAGTTTTTGGATAAAATTTAGATGATCGATTTTTATGCAGATTCCAAATCTGGCCTGAAAATTACTCTAGGACTTCAGACCTCGTAGAAAAAATCGATTGAAATTGTTATGCGAAACCTTTCAGGTCTGAAATATTTTGCTACTCAACGCAATTTTACTATTCATCGTATATTTATCGTATTTAATGGTTTTAGGGGTCGTTGCTTTCGAATCCGAAGTAAAAATGTCAAAACTTAATATGGCGAATTCAATATGGCAGAAAAATATCCTAAAATAAAGCCAAAATGTATAATAATTACTACTCGGGGTTTTGGGGTTCGCTGATTTCAAATCCGAAATCAAAATGTCAAAATTTAAAATGTAAAGTCCAATATGGTAGTCAAAAATCCTGAAATAAACCCGATATAACAACTAATTCCACCTCTTCACACTCCTCCAACCAGTGTTCCACTTTTGAATCCCCCTTCCCACACAATTCACACATCCACTTCTCTCCAGAAAGCCAGGCCCTATTATAACTGTCAATGCATCCTCATCTCATTCTCGTTACAAGTTCCTGATTTTGTTGCTCTCCTTTCTCACGCAAATATTGCGCTCCCTCCATTGGCATAATCCACTCAGAGTTCCCATTAAACCTTTACACTCTCATTCTCCTCCCCTGCTTCCTTCTCTATCTCCATGCTGTTTCTTTTAACCAACTCATACACCCTCCTTCCCAACTCATCCATCCTTCTCACTTCATCCATCTGAAATGCATTTGTTCTAAACTACGTTTCCCTTTCCACCACCATCCTCCCACCCCTATTTATGTTTTCCTTCTCCCACCAACATTCTCTAACCAGCTTACTTCCCCCCTCTTCTAAAACCTTCTCCTCATATTTACCACGTGCTGCAAAACGTAAATTTTTTTTAATGGTACTTCTTGCCTCCCTGAAGCTTGACTGCGTATCCGGCAGTATACCTTTTCTCTCAAAATCATTCCACAGCCTATCTGCCAGCACCATCACGTATATTTTGTACACCGTATTAATTAGCGTAATTCCTCTATAATTTTCCTGCCTCTCTCTATCTCCTTTTTTATGCAGTGATACGATCACCCCCTCGCTTCACCCCCTTGGGAAGCCCTTCCCCCGCCATACTTTTCCTACTACTTACTTTAGCCTCTCCCTCACCTCTTGTGTGTCAAAAAGCCATGCTTCGTACTCTACCCCGTCCAGCCCTGCTGCCTTAGATCTTTTCAACTTCCTTATCTGCCTCTCCATCTCCTCGTCATTCAGCTCCTCTTCATCTACCTCCCGTGTTCTTTAATTCCCTCCTCTCTCTTCCGTGTGCCTGATCCCTAAAATAATTCTTTAAAAAATTTCCTCCATTCGACACTCCCTATCTTCGCACTTATCCCCACCCTACGTTTTCTAAACCTATTAATTATACTTTGTACGTCTCCTTCTGTCTTCAAATTTTGCAACTCCTCTTCCAGCTCTTTTTCCTTTTCCAGCTCTTTCTTATTACACATTATCTTGAACTCCTTCCTTATTTTTACGTACTCCTCCCTTTTTACATTTCCTTCCTTTAACGTTCTGTGCTTCCTTTTCACCTTTCTCTTGATCAGTTTATATTCCCCATCCCACCACGGCTTTACCATTCCTTGTTTCTTTTTTCTAAATACCTTCTTATCCATAAACTCTTTTACTTTACTTTTCAAATCCTCCCATTATCTCATTCACCGACTTTAACTTAAAGCTTACGTTTCCCAACTGCTTCTGATACTTCTCTATTGTTTCTCTCGTCCATGACACACTCTTCCCTTAAAAACCTTCTTCCCCACCGTGCCTTCCGCTTACCTCCCTTGTTATCTACCCTCCCTTCCACTGCGGATTTTTCTATCTCCTTCCACCCTTGCATATTCATTATCACATAGTCTTTTACAGATGCCCCCATCTTATTCATATACATATATTGTTCCTCTTTGTTCCCTGTTACCATATCATTCGCCACATCCCATCCTGTATCCTCCATCTTGTCTCTTAGAATCTCCTCCTCTTTATTTATCAACTTATCCTTCGATTTCCTTTCGAAGCTCTCCCCTTCCCCATACAGGCCCCCTTTCCCCAATTCTAGCATTAAATCCCCCCCAGTAACCAACATACCTTTATCTCTCTCTCCTAGCACGTCGTCCAGCCTTGAAGCTCTTCATCTAGATACTTCGTGTATCCGAAAAATTAAATGATCTCGGTTGCGTAGGGGTTTTAAACTCCTGTAAGGTTGGCCTTCTAGAGATTCAGATGCCATATCAGCGACCTCCGCCGACACAGTCAATTATACAAAAAATGTGTCCGATTTCGAAAATTTCTCCGTGTAATAATATGGTAACAAACGTGACAAGTACCACAGCTTCGGGCTCTTTGATCACGGTTTCGACACCAAGAATTAAACCCACGCTTTTCCCTCCTATCATCCCAACAAATGTGTCACCTAATTATGCACAAATTTATGGATGCCAAAAACTTTTAACATACCAGATCCACTAGCTAAAATCGCACCAAACAAACCAAGTGACGCCCACTTGAGACGTTTAGACCGCGTTACGTTAAACTAGATTTCGAACAAAAGCTCGCACAAGAGCGCGTAATATAGGGAGACTGTTAATGTATAACTGTGATAATGTCAGGAAGTAAGTCTTGGTCTTGATAAAACAAATTGGACAGATTCAGCACTATATACTTCAACAAAAGCCGACCAGAGGTATACCAACCAGACTCAAGCGCAATATAGGTTACAAGGATATCAACACACGCGTTCATTCCTAGAATAAAGATACGGTTTATAGTAATAAATCTCCGAATAGGAATCTGTATGGAAATAGAGACTTATGAAATTTTTTTCAGGCATGAATCTCACTTTTCACGGTAGAAGCGACTTGAGTGCGGACGGATTTCTAACTAAAATTGAGGACCGCAGGAAGCTCACTAGGGTATCAAACGAAGAATTGTTGCTGGCTATGCCTGTATTGTTTAAAGGAATACCGTCAAAGCGGTTCAAGAACCACGAAAAAAAAGTTATAGAAGGCGTAAATTTAAAAAAGAGTCCAGATATCTCTTAGGCGACAATAGTTTGGACATAAGGGTCGAAGAGAAAATTGAGACAAGAACCGAGGGTAAAGATGAGTCTGTCGATAAATACCTTTTATAATTTCCATAGCCTGATAAATTTATATCAGGACAAAATTCTGCTGCTCTGTTTAGCCGCAAGAAACCAGGCCACTTCCAAAGAGGATGTGCCGAGCAGTGAGCTTGGTCTGCACTGCCTCTTTTCCGAAGGAGACTGCATAAACAGATCTAAACTTAGTTTCCTTAAAGTCGGGCCCCGACGTTAAGGTTTTGATACAAGCGGTAGTAGATATGAAGAGTTATAAGGGCGTCACTGTACCGTCTAAAATCAGAAAAAACCGCCTATTTTGGAAAAATAAGATTCAAACGTCGAAGACGCGGTGACCATTGCGTGCCATATTAAGCATATCGACAGACTCCCTTTGCTGATGTCTGTCGGTCAGGGAGAATTCATTCACTTTAATTCAGCCGGGAGAATTAATAGTGCAGGTCAATGGATCTTCACATAATAAACACATTATTAATTTTCGATGTGGATGTTCAGGGGAAGTTTGATATGGCTTTTCGCTTAAGTTGGCGTAAAGTCTTAATGCCAGATTTAGAAGGGAAACACTATCCTTTAAAACAGTGCTTAGTAGAAGCGGAAAAGTATAGTGGTATAGCAGCTCTATATTAGGCGCGACGCACTCATCACTCACAACATTGGTGTGCAGGCGCCCATGCCAATTAAAGAAATGTACCGGATAGTGTCCCCTACAGTACAAGCAATCATGTATGAGAAAGTTGAGGAAAGTTGGAGGAAAATATCGTTTATGTTTGGATTTTCAGAAACTGAACGCTTTTTCTAAGAAGCATGCTCATCCTCTTCCCTATATGACTGGCATTTTGAGTGTATTCAAGGCTACCAGGTACAATACGAAATTGGATTGTAGTGCCGCTTTCAGCTTGTTCATACTACCAACCTCGTGTACCATGCACAAGTTAATCCCACCGAACGTGTAAACCATGACGTAAAAACAATGAGTATTTCTTTTTTGAGGGAAAATCGCAGGGATTGGGATTTGCAAATACCCAAGTTTAGGTTTGCATATAACACAGCCGCATACGTGCCCTCAAAGTTTCCCCAGTGTTCTTAAATTTTGGCCACAACTGCGTAGTCTACCGATGTTTGCGTAGAGGATTAGAATCAAACATACAACACAGAGACCCTTAACCCGATGAATGGTCTAAGAGATTCATGAGATTGGACCATTTACGAGATATGACTTGTAGAAACGTTGATAGAGCTTATAAGACTCAAGCTAAGTATTACAATGCAAAGACAACGCTATAGGAACTTTAAGGTTGGTAATCTAATCCTTAGGCTTAACCGTAAGCTATCAAAAAAGATTAACAACGTCCCGGAAAAATTATTTCAGAACTAACCCTAACCCCTAACCCGAGGCACTGGACCCAAAAATACAGGGAATACGATAAACAAGAGAAAAAGGAGCCTGCGCAGACCTTGTATCACCCTTCGTCCCTTTCCAAACAGCCAGAGCCTGGCCATTCAACCAGCTGGACGACTTCTCTCGAAAACCCAATGAAACTTTTAGAAGCACAAGGAGACGAGATTTCAGAGCGCTCGAGCGTCGGGTGCATTCCCCCTGGCTCTCTCACAGCCCGCTTCAATCGTGTTCAGGCGGTGGCTCGTCCCGTCTTAGCCCGGGGCCAATTCGATGAGCGCGGATCTGGTGTTGGATGGCGGGGCAGAGCGAATCGCTGGACAAGACGTACTTAATGTCCCGCGGAAGATAGAGGTGGAGATTCCCCGAATCCACCTGCCGCACAAGCTCCACGGGAGGTTGTAGCGGGGAAAGGGAGAAGGCCCCGTTCCCCTTGCGGCTTCAGTGTCTTTTTTTGGTACATTCTGTTTTCTTTTTTTTTAATTTAAACTTATTTTTATCAACTCCTAGAATATTTCTCCTCTGCCGAATAAAGGTCACTTTTGGATAGAACTTTCCGTCGAACAGAGACAGCTGGGAGAGCCCAAGTAGAGCGTCACTCCGGGGAACTCTTTGTTTTAAAAATTGTTTGTTAACGCGTTAGCTAGATCGCCAAGACTGTTCTGCTGTTGCGAGAAAATATTTTTTGTGTGTAATGTTTTGCGCCATCAGGTCCTTTGGATTAGCGCCGGGTCATGTTAGGTCGGTTCTTCCCATCTACCGTCTCGCATTGCTAATTTTGATTACATAATTTCTTAAAATTTACCGTTTTTATCTTAATTTTAAGTTCTTTTGATTAGTTAGTAACCGCTGGTGAACAGAACATAAAAAGGTATAATCGTCTTGTAATCGTACCTCAAGTGTTCCCTAAGGCGTCAGACTCATCGAAGGCCACAGTGTAATTCTGGAAGCCGAAGATGGTACAATATTTCCGAAGCACGCGAATAAGCTCTTAATAACTTGATGTTAAGAAGACATTTTCATAAGCACTAAACAGCGTACCCTTGCTTTTTTATGTAAACTAAAATAAAAAAGAAAAATGTATGTAACGCCCTTGTGGATAATTACACTAAACTGGTTGTTCAATAATCTTACTTGACCTGTAATGACATCAGCGAGTTCTACCGCGATCTTTAATTTAGATCTAGCACTGGGGTATGCTATATATCTTGAGTCGGTGGAAAGGATGACTAAGATACAAAGAATTACCGCCTTTTTACACGTAAATTGTCTACAAAATATGTTCACTGCATCCAAATCCACACTTAAAGCCTTACCCAAGTATTGCGGCCCAACATATGAATAGAATTGCCAAAAATTATAGACGAGCTTAACCCAGAAACTAAAATAAATACTGCTGGACGACTTCAAAAGGACATCGAATAAGAAATGAATGAGATGGAGCAGACTACCAAGCGCAAGTGTACAACCAAACTACTGAAACAAATACGAACAAGAAGTACACATTCCTTGCTAGGTTTCTTAAGAAAGATTATCAGAACTGTAGTCGGACTTCTCAAGAAACTCATGTCAGAACCTCTCAATTACAAGAAGATCATGAAGCGTGGGAAGAGTACAGGGCGCAGCAACTATACCAGAAAGCCCAACTTGTACATACTGATAGATCCACTGATACTATCTCTACGTTCCTCGCAACTTTAAACTATACTTATGTATTACCTAAACGACGGCATGCCAACGAAATTGGAGTAGGCGAATATCCACGATAAGCTGATCAAACTCTCGATGGCATTTGCATTGTGCTTAAATGAAACCTGCATCCGTCCTTATGAACATCAGGAAAAATCTAACCGATTTTCAGGGACATACAAGAGCGTGCTCCGAAGGCTGCTTTTCCTGTACGCAAACCAGCAGAAAGATGAGGTAAACGTTAATTTTTTTGGCTGCTGGCCTTAAGGAATTGACTTGTTTAGAGTTCCATTTTCTACAGCATTTCCAAACTCTGCCCCCGCGACTAACACTGTAACAGTGAACGGAAACGGACACAAAATTAACTCTTTAAATAAACATAAGCTATATTTTCCTATAAACAATGTTTTTACTTCAAAATCTAGGCGTGAGAAATGCGCTCATCCTCTTAACCTAGAGAGCCAAAACCTATTAAAATCCTTCATGCACCCAGACCTCATCCTTGCTATAAGCTTCTGACTTCCTTTCTCTCCTATCTTCCACAAATATTGCGCTCTTTTCCTTGGTATAGTCCAAGCATAGTTCCTGTTACACGACGACTCTGTTATTCTCTCCTCCCCTGCTGCCCTTTCTCGCTCCATGCTGTTTTATTACCATCTTATATAACCTCCTCTCTTCCTCTTGCATCCTTTTCACTTCATTTAACTGCAGGCCATTCGTTCTAAAATACCTTTCCCTTTCCACCTCATTCTTTCCACCCCAACTCCTGTTCTTCTTGTCCCACCAGCACTCCCTAACCAGCCTACTGCCCCCCTCTGCCACAAATTTCTCCTCATATTTACACGATCGACTTCATGTTATAATCTCTAAAGTTGCTCTTCCTCTCTCCCTCATGCAAATAATGTTAGGCGTATTCCTTCTTACTTTCTTTTTATCCCCATACGTCCACTCCATACAACAAGACACTTACCGCTAGCGAATCAAACAATTTTATTTTCAAGCCCTCGCACCTGCCTCATCACCACATTTGCCATTCTAACTCTCTCTTTATTATAATGACTCACTTCCCTGTTCTTCCGAAAAAGGAAGCCCAGGTACACAAACTCTTTCACCTTCTGTTCCGCCTTTACTTTCTACCTCCTTTTCTAAAAACTATAACCTTAGACGTTTTCGCATTCAACTTTAAGGTATTCTTATCCAGGTATTTTCTTTGATTCCTTCTCCCTCTTTGCACGCAACACTATGTCATCTGCATAAGAAAGTGACCATATCCTAACCCCTTTAACGCTAACTCCTCCTAGCACTTCGGACGCTATCTTACCTTTCATATCCGCAATTTATATCGCAAAAAGTTTTGGGATAAGCGGACCCGCTTGTCTCAACTCCCTCTGCATCCAGAAGCTGTTATGATATTCCCTTCCTTCCTCCATCTCTCCACTCCCTTTTTCCCTCTATAATTGTCCTGCCTCATGCTCCATACTTTCTTCACTACCCTCTTCGTCCCCTCTGTTACCTCTTGTTTGCTAAACAAGCACGCTTTATTCACTACCCCATCTAGTCCTGCTGCCTCATACCTTTTAAACTTCCTTATCTGGTTCTCTATCTCTTCATCATTCAGCTCCTACCCGTCTAAGTCCATCGTGCTTCTAATCACCTTATCTCTCTTTTATAAATCTGAGCCCTGAAATTATTTTTTAAAAAATGCACACCTTTCCTCACTTCTTATCTTCTCACTCATCACCACATTACGTTTCCTAAACCTATTCATTATCTTCCACAGTTCACATTGTGTCTTAACACTTTACAACTTATCTACAGATCATTCTCCTTTTCCTGCCCTTTCTTCTTACAGATCAACCTAAACTCCTTCCTCATTTCTACTTCCTCCTTCCTTTTCGCAGTTCCTGCATTTCACTTTTTGTACTTCCTTTTCACTTTTCTTTTCATATTTCTTATTCATATTCTCACGTTCTCTATCGCCTCCCTCATCCAGATCACCCTCTTCCCTAATGGCTTTTCGTGTCCACCTTGCCCTCACCACCCTTCCTTTTTATACACCAACCTAAAGGCAGATTGCCTGATTCTATCCTTCCTTCCACTGCGGATTTCTTTGTCTCCCACTAACCTTGCATGGTTATGACTTTTGTTCTCTTCCTTCTTTCCGTGCTACTATACCATTAACCACTGCAGAACCTCGATCCTGTACCCAATCTCTTACATTATATACCTCTTTATGTGGTGCCTTATCCTTCGAACTTCATTCAAAACTTTCTCCCAACCTGTAGAGTCCCCCTTCCAATTCTCACGTTAAATTCCCCTCCTAGTACCATTATACCATCTGTCCGTAAGCCTAGCGAGTTGTTCCCCTGCTCCTTATCATTTGTCTAACCACCACCTCCTCCTTTTCGCTCTTAAACTCTACCATCTACTCTTCTATTATGTGTTCTAAACTCTCCCAAATCCCTTTCTGCTTGTTCTATTTGCTATAGCCTTTTTTCCGTTCTCCCCTTCCACGCTTTAATTGCCTCTAAGACCTATTTTACCTCTACTTCTTTTTGTTTTCTTACCGACACCACTAATTTTTCTAAGCCTCCTACTTTGTCCCTCAGCTCTTTTATCTCCTTTTCTCATTTAGCATTCTAATCCTCATGTCCGCTTTGAGACTTTCCGTCTGCTGCTTAGTTCATATCTGTAACGGTTTTCGAGATATGAAGGATGCGATTCTGGCGCGTCGCTATATCTCAGCGCCACTCAGCGCACCTCCAGCAGCATGGTACTTTCTATCAGCTCTATATGGTTATCTTTAAGAAAGAACGGATTTAATTATTTCAGGTATATTGCTCCTAATGATGAACATGAGCAAAATCCACTCTATCGAGGATTTAATAATTCATAATATATCTGCTAGGAACATTTTCTAGAAAAAATGTGACAGAAGTTAGTCATTCGGATATTTCATAGATCAACATCCGGACGTTTCGCCAATATTTTTCGGCGTAAAACCTCCCTTAAAGTTTGAGATACCAATAAGTTAACCAGGCTCCAAGGATCCTCATCTTGCGACATCAATATAATCAATCATGCATATCATATCTTTCAAAAGTAGTTTTGAGTTCTTCTCATAGTCTATCTTAGAGAACGATGGGAGAATTCAAGTTCATTCTTGCTATCAATGAGGCCGAGGTACATCGCACCTTTTTTTACTATACACATTCAAATATCTCTAAATTATTATTACGCTGTTCCTATACGTGATTTCAATAATAATTTATGAAACCCCAAATAGTAATTCTAGTGTATCCCCTTCCTATATTCGATAATCGCTTTCCCTACTCCTAAAAAGGTTTAGATCACGTATTGAGATAATTGCGATACACTACATATGACATATAATGTTAACCAAGTTATTGTTAAGATAAGGGCAAGCGCAAGTCAACAATCTTGGAAACTGGCAACAACCAAGGAGGTTTGTTGGAAATTGCAAGGCAGGTTTGTTATGGTGGACTCTGTTAGAATAAGTAATTTCAAATTGTCGTTGCTCACTGTCATAGCGGCCATACGTTATGTATATAGGTCATGTATGTACTGCTTCTCTACCTGCAAACTGTAAAGTCGGCTCCAAATTTTCGGATTCGCTGAAACGTTAAATAAAATTAAAAACATTATATCAGGCAGGAATACAACGGTTCTTTCTGTTGGATCCATTAACGGAAGTGTTGAGTATTTATATGAAAATAATAGCGTTGTTTAATGAATTGAAAACGGAGTAATGTCTTGGTAAAAGTAGTATGATACTGTGTGTCAATACAGTTTAAGATTCAGTTATGAGACTCTGTAACCTTCTAACAGACGAACTTGATGAAAAATTGAAAAGTAGGAAAAAGCGTTAAGCGAAAGCGATCATAGAAATTTAATAAAACTGCTACCCGATGATTCTGGACCTGCGGAACCAAATTTCGTTAAATAGCGAGACCGAAGAATGCGTCCACCGGTCTTCCACGGCAATGAGTACGCGATCAGCAAATCTTTATTCCCCTAAGAGCGGAATAAGTCTTTAACGATAGCAAAAGGTGCCATCGCGCGAAGTGAATATCGTCTCTCTAGTCCCACGGTACAAATAAAAATAATTCCTTGATTATTTTTTAATAATAATCAGCTAATGACTACTAATAATAATTCTGAATAATTAAAAAGTTTGGGGTCTTAATCTAGGGTATCCTAGAAATGAATTAGTTTGCGGAGATGAGACTATCGCTCTTATTCGAGGAAGCGGACACCCTTATTCGCGCTTTGTATTCCAACGCCTGTGCCAGGCATGGTGTTTGGCCTTGCGGTGTTTAAAACCCCCTCGAGGGCGTCGCTTTGCGTTCCGAGTACCACAATTCACTTGGGATTTGGACTTGCGACTGCTGCTGCTTCCAAGTCCTCCTCTAGTGATAAGGGCTGTGGGGGCCACGGTTTTCAGGCCTTACCGTTCTTTTCAGGAAAAGAGCCTCCACGAGCTGAAGACAGGGTTGGTCCTAACATTTGGTATCGCACAAGTCTTCGTAAAAACGAATGTGGGATCCAAAACGGCGGCTCTTTCTCTAAGTTCCCTACTTCCGGGGGATATCTGATGCACTTCGTAAATGGTTCCGTCCGCCTGCATGTAATGAAAAGCATACGGATGCGCTTAAACGAAAGAAATCCATTCCTTAAGACATTAGAAGAGAGAAAACAGATTAAACAATACCCAACACCTGCTATGCCCCAGGCGACACACTTAAGCCTTGATGATGACAACCTAAGCTAGTTTAATCTGATAAGGCTCAAGATTCATAGTGTGACACGTGTGAGGGACTACGTGGCCTGGACTATCATTTAGTTCTTGATCCGATCGATGTGTAAAACTTTATCGTCCAGATGATATGATCTCGGTTTATTTCGAAGGTTATAGTGGTGCGCTTGTAGCCTGTGTGCCACATATAAATGGATTTTTCTAAAGGCATGAAGGTCAGGTTTATTGTGAAGTGGTATAATGTACCACTACCAAATTAAATTTATAATTACGCCCAATCAACTTTATTAAATATAAAATTTATTTGGTGAGCCATACCTGGTCGAGCACGTATTCTTAGGTGATGTCAAGCGACAGAATCCTCAATAAGAACGGCCTGTTGCCGTTAATAAATCCTGTTGAGGTCTAGGGGCTGTAAATCGACCGATCCGACCCGACACCAGACTGGGGTTTATAATAAAATAGATAAAATCCATTTACTAATGCATTCTTGGGGCCGGTGGGCCATAACAGCACATTAAACCATTCACGCGCACACACTCAACATCGAAAGATTTACGATTACGTAGTCGTGAATCGTTAAACCATACAACACTTCCAATTCACCGTGACAGGAGGGAAAACACGGCCACGCGGAACTTTACATCGGCTGTTAAGTATGCGAGCTGTCAAAACACTAGCAGCCGGTATCTTTAAACGCGTACTACGTAAAGTAGGTACACCAGACTAAGTGTTGCGTCGCGCACGTGGCGCACGTAAGTGAAGTGGCCAGTCACAATAGCGAGATTCTGTGGAACGCTCTAAGGAGCGTTGAGAGGGAACAGCGAAAATGGCTAACCACTGTAGGACACTCTAATTTAAGTGTGCCTTCACACGCTGTTTCGTAGCATAGTTGGCGTTCTAGGCGCGTAATCTATGGTCTAAGTTCCAACCCTGTACTCGGCGTCGTTGACACTGACTTTGTGTTTGACCAGCTTAGTGCCCACCTTAAAGTAGTCTTGTCCATCTTAACGACGCCAAGGATTTATAAATTTAACTTTCGCCACACAAATTGATTGGGCGTATAATGTATTATTGATTGGCCGATTTTAAAACGTTAGCTTGGTCGTAGAGCTTAAAAACTTAAAAGTTAGTCAAACGGTATCGTGTCAACATGACGCAGCACCATGACATTAAAGGTCAGAGAAGGTCAATAGTTACCTGATATAACTATGAGTCGCGACATCGGTATACTCATCACTTTGCTGTACTTCCTAGGTTAAGCAAACTACGCGATTATTATTTTTATTTTAGGTGAGATGATTGTTATGAATTTCATTTTACGGGATATCTTGATTATTTAGATGTGCGGCATTCAAGGCCATTTAATAAATGGCTTATTTTGTTACCTGCCTGGCAGTATAAACTCAAATAATTATTGGCTAGGGTTTAGCCACCATATTAGGAGAATAAAATAAAATTATGAATTGGCTGAAACTCTAGTTAAGAAATAAAATAATAAAATTAAAAGTAAAAAAAAAGTATGTATGTATATGATGTATGGCGAGGATGTATGGTACGCTTTGATATAAGCTAAAAGAAAATAATTTAAACTTAAATAAATAAATATAAATATAAATTGCGTATCTTTTGTATAACAGCAGGACCGGTTTCCCTCTTTGACGGAATAACATCTATCCATTTACGGAAGATATCTTAGAAAGTCAGTAAAGCCTGTAAGTATTTATGTTGGGCTAAGGAGGGGGTATATGGCCTCGTAATATTAACTCCAACCATAAATTATGGCTATTCAATCGCGCGATGTCCTATTTCGCTGGGCATTTATCTTATTGTACCTTATATTTCTGGCAGTTGACCGGGTATAAATAGAATGATATGGACCGCTAACTCGGCGATGATATAATAGCCAGTTATATATTTTCCATGTAAGGATAGCATGTAGTGTGCACTCTATGTCCGCTACTTCTTTAAGTCACCAAGTTTCGTCTGCGACAGACTTTGCTGCCAATTGTTCAGCTTCATCTTGGTCTTGAGCTAATCTGGAAAGGAAATCGTCTATTATATTTTGAGCACCTTTACGGTATTGCACCTCCAAGTCATACTTCAAAAGACTCAGTGGCCATCGAGAAAGCCTACCGGAAGGATCTTTGAGGGATTGGAACCATTTGAGGCATGCGGGTAATCAGTTCGGAAATCATAGCTGAGATCGAACTAAATCAACGATACCAAGACACGAAGCCTATAGGATTCATTAGGCTGTTTAACCATCACCGGCGGTGAAGCCTAAGGGTTCTTGGCCTTTTCCTCTATGAAATGTTTTACTACTTCAGTCTGGTCCTCGGTAGGCGCTCTAATAGCTGCTCAGCCCTTGTAATAAGAAGGGGTTGAGAGAAAGTCAACTGTAGCTGTGTTTGGTTTGGCGTAGTCATACACAGTTCATTTAAAAGTTCTGGGACTGATTTTTTGGTAAGCACACTGAAGGCGATACGGATTAGTCTCTGAATGGAATAATTACTCTGGTTAATTCTCAGTCTAACGCATTTTGTATGCAGTGTAGGTTTGAAATTTTTCAGATTTTTTTAGTTTGTTACAATTTGAGTAATAGAACAAAGAGCCGCAATTTAATCTTGTTTTAAGCTATGAAAAAGTGCTTCAGAAACGTATAACATATACAAAAATTCTAATGGAAGCAGCTGCTTGGTGCGAAGTAAAGTTTTTAAGTGGTACACGCGTTCTACGGATGACCGGGAATAGCTTCAAGACATAACGAGAGAAGGGTGTCCCACCTCAAGCGTCACAGATATGAACGTCGAACATATGCGCGCTCTCCTTGCCAACAATCATCAACCGAATAATAAAATGTTACTATAATAACTTGAAATTAGTGTACGTAGTGTTCACACTATAGACTTATGACGTTCTCAGCCAAAGAAAATTGTGCGCCATGTTCATATCCCATTCTCTGACACAAGAGAATAAGGTGCAGCATGTATAAAAAAAGGAAAATAAACTACAAGCGAGTGAATTGATTGCAATGACCCAAAGTACGTTAGACTCAGAATTAACCAGAGTAAGTATTCCATGCAGAGACTAAACCGTATGGAATTAAACACTGGAAGGACTACCCGCCCTTATACGGTCTCCGTTGGTCCATTAGGGAACATAATTGTTTTTATTTTATAATGTGTGATTTTTACTTTTACAAAATAACGCTCATTGATTGCTTCAGAATCAAGCCCGTCCCATTTACCCTTTGAATCCGAGTCAGAATCTACTTTAAATAACTTTATTCATAACACCTTTAAGGGTGCTTCCCTCCCAGGAGCAGACTGGGATGAAAAAGGAGTAACACGAAATTAACAATATAAAGCTTTATCTTTATTGATATTGCAGTGGCTGTTATTGTGGAGACCTACTATCCCGTGAGCTAGACAATTTTGGCATATTCATTTTAAAGGGTTAGAAGATGTATCCTTACAGAATGTTTTAAGAGCAGCTACCGCTTGCGTCTGATTTGAGGTTTTTCTTTTAGTCTTATTTTTGATTTTATCCTCTTTATTGTTTGATTTGGAAACCAGATCATCATTTGCAGCATTTGCACTATACCTAGTCGCGGAATTTGATTTGTAACACTTACTTTTCTCGGGTTTATAAGCAAATTCCGAAAAAATAAAGATTCCGATGAAGGGGATGTCCTATATATTATATACCAGGGTAGGTAATTTATTAAAACAGCGTATTCGACAAGTGTGGTGATCCTTAATTATCTGTTTGTGACCTTTAGTTCGGGTCCTAATTTGTTGCCTTATTTTATGACCTATAGTCTCAGAGGTAAAGCGGTTTATAAAATTGGCCTGAAATACGGACCAACTATGTCGGACTTTCTCTGCCGCAATTAAATTGCGGTAGGATATCCTAACTAATCTCGTTAATGATAATGATAATGCGCTTATAACTTCAGCATCGGTTATCGGCGATAAAACCCTATTTCAGGATTTTGGTTAAAAATGCTTCTGAACTTGTGCAAGAAAAAGCTTCCAGAGACATGTTTTGTTGCCCGATTATTTTTCCTGTATCTCGTTTTTTATTGAGGTCGTTGAAATGCCTAGAATATTGAGGCCTGTATTATTAACTTCAACCGGTATTAAATTAGATATGTGATTTGTCATACTTGCTGTTGGTGGATGCACGTCACAGTTAACCTTTCCGCGTAATTCAAATATCAATGAGGATATTTGTTACATTTTCCCAGAGAATCAAAAATATTTTTGGCTAATAGGTAATTAGGGAAAGGTGTTAACCATGGAGGCATCTCAGTAGTTCAAATTCACGGGAACGCAGTTGGAAGTCTCGCATTATGTATCGTCTCCACTGCACCTGTGCTAGCTGTGGTTGTGAGTGCATCTAGTTGCATTGCAACGCATTATGCGTATCTATCCTGCCCCATGGTATATTCACCTGCCTGCCCCGCACTCTTACGTAACGCAATATTATGTCGCGCAGTATTAGGGGTTCCCGGTCGGGTTGATACAAAACTCATTGGCCAAGCATTAACATTCGAGTTAATTCAAGGAATAAATGCAAATATCTAGATCTGAATTATGAGCCAATTTAACCAATGAATCTTGTAAAAAATCACCCGAATTTATTGAAGCAAAATCACGGTTTCCAAACTTGCTAAATGACTCGATAATATGTAATCTAAAGCAAACAATTAACTGGCAATAAACAAAGCAGGTATCAAGGTAGATTCCTTACATAGCTACTGAGCTATCACTTAGATTTACCTCCTTTCGTCGAATGCACGCGCGAAGGGAGGAAGCCGAGCACAAAAATTCCGTTCTTTAGATGTTTTTAATTTTTAATGACTGATATTCGAATAACGTTAGGGGATTTGGATAAATAATAATAACTGGCATTGTTATAAATAATTTCATGAACAATTACTCATCTTTTCTATTCGTCATTGAATGAATAGCGTTTTCCACCCAGAATCAACTGAAGATCAATAATTGATGATACTCAATCATTATTTTTGATCATACAATAACAATTGTTGATTATTTAAACAAATGTAATAAAAAAATACACAGATTCGCCATTTTTCAAAATTCTTATTTTATTTTCAGAACTGGATTAAATGTAAATGACCAATTTTTTAAATCCAATTTTTATCTGTATGATACCATTATTTCCGAAATCAGCGGTTTTGACGAAGAAATCCTAAAGAATATGTACATATTCATACAAGTCCTAGCATCTGGTAGAGCCACTGACACCAAAAAATTCCACCATGCTATTAAACTGGCCAACTTGCTCCTTCAGAAATACAATAGGTATTTCATGCCTGTATCATGACACAAATTGTTAATCCATGGAGCCAAAATAATAGACTTCTTTGTCATTCCAATCGGACAATTATCGTAAGAGGCACAGGAAGCAAAAAATAAGGATTAAGAGATGCAGAGAAAATAACGCAAGGAAAACAAGTCGCATCGACGACGAAGTTTTGCTTTTGAAATATACGTTAAGTCTGATGTACGTATCCGATTATTAATAATATTATTCTCATGAAATTGTTCATGCCGATAACAATTGGGTGTAAAAAATTGGTCATTCACAGTTCATTTAGTTCTAAAAATGAAGTAAGGAAATTGAAAAATGGCGAAACTGTGTATTTGTTTATTACATTTGCTTAAATAATCAACAATTGTTATCGGATGATCAAAAATAATGAATGGGTATCATCAACTAGTGATCTGCAGTTATTCGAAGATACCTAGACCACTCTAGGTATTTGGAAATGAATCTAAGTATTCTCTTGGAAATGGTACCCTTAAATAGTCAAAAAATTTTTTTTATATTTTTATCAATAAAAAAAGCCTCAATTTGAATATATGTTCCAATAAGATCGTTCAAATTTTCATCAGCTTTAATTTTTAAAAAACCGTTTAAATCGGATGAAAATTGTAGTCGGAAAATCGTTTTGTCCAGAGTCGTGCTTTTCGTTCCACTGTGCACCGATGATGGTTAGAAAGCGTAATGGATCCTGTAGATGTTGTGTTTATTATGTGACCATTAATAAGTGTTCCAAAAAGAACGCTTATCCTTCACCACCTTTGGCAACATTTTTAAACCTTGTAACGGAAGCCAATTATATCTCGATCTTAGATATTAAAGTGACCATCTATCAAATACCCCTAGAGCAAAAGAGTAAAGAGATCACCGCTTTCTTAATACCTGACCTTGGTCATGTCCATTATATTCAAATGCCCTTCGTACTAATCAATTCACTCGTGGCCTTTGCTTATCTTGATGATATAGTCATCGTTAATAAGAAATTCCAGGACCACATACAATGACTTACTGTCATCTTAGAAAGAGTATCGGTAGCAAGCCTTTATATAAATCCTGAAAGATATCTGTCCTTTCGGAACGAAATCCCTGATTCAGCATGTCTTGGGAATAGCGAAGGCGTCAAAATCGATCCAAAAAAATTGAAACTCGTCGTTGAACAATGAAGAATCTTAGATAACTACGTAGGTTCTTAGGCTCCGAACTTGGTGTCGTAGATTTATACCGATATTAGCTTCGATTTCCGAAAAGCTTACACTTTTGATCCGCAAAAATGGCCCTTTAGTTTGGCATGTTGAACGCAATTATTTCGTTACGGAGAAAGAGTGTTTAGAAATCGTATGGTCCATTACGAAGTTTCGAGAGTACTTAGAAGGTTTCCATTTTGTTGTAATAACCGATCATAGTAGCCTCAAATGGCTCTGATCTAATAAAGATCCTTCCGTTCGGCTTGTAGTCAGTGAGTCTTTTGGAGTATGATTTCGATGTGCAATACTTGAAAGGTGCTCAAAATATAGTACCCGATTTCCGCTCCAGATTGACTCAAGACCAAGATGAAGTCGAACAATTACAAGCCATGTTTGTCACAAAGCACACTTAGTACCTTGAACGAGTAGCTTCTGTCAGACGAAGTACTTGCGGCTGGACACATATTGCAGGCTGATATTTTATTGTATGCACAGTAGACGGGCAGTGCCGGCAAAAACTACTTAAAGAAAATAAAAATATAATACAAATAAAAAAATAAAACTAACTAAATATAAGTATTTACTTATATTCCCATTTTGTTATTGTCGGAAAATCATATCTGCTCCTTTTTGCAATTGTTGCATGAATAATAAAAAAAATATGTTAGAAATTTGCTTTTACATATGCAAACTTTATGATTGGGAGCAACCACTTCTTGCTTTGTAATAGTATTAAAAAAATAAATTACAAAAATAAAAACAAGAAAATAATTAACGACATTTTATAGGAAAGTAAATAATTTTCTTATCAACACAGACCATAAGTCAAACAATGCATAATTTAGTGGCTCCTATAAACTAAAACAGATAATTTCTTAAATATCGCAATATATATCTTATCAAATCGTTTACGTCAAATAGAACTAGTTTAGAACCGTTTTTCAGATGTAAAAGGATGAAAATTGAGGAGTAGCAGCTTTCAGTTTCTCATAAAAAGAATGATCTCTGATTAAATCAATTTTATTTTTTTGCAAAAACCTTAAGAATTCTTGATGCATCGATTCTACGGCCTGCTCTGACCACTTGCTAAGACCTTCTGAATTTTTTAACAATCGTAGAATTTGTTCAACATGTTTCAAAAGTACTTGCTTTTTTAAAGTCACTGATACTTCGCTTGCCAAAATTTCAAAAAGGAGCAGATATGATTTTCGACACTGTATTTCTGGGAATATAAGTAAATACGAAGGTTTTTACGAGTAGTTTTTGTCCGCACTAACAGCAAACTTTTTTCGTCTTCCCGACTACTGTGTATGACTATGAGATTACTCTATAAATTCCTTCCTTCTCAATCCAGTACTTCAGTCTCAGAGGATTGTTAAGAACACACATACATTCTGAGTCCTTGTTTATTCCATGATGGGAGCAAAACTTGTGATGAATCTAATTGAATCTTTTGCAAGAAAAGAGCCTTTTCATGTCCTCGAGTGTATGTTTATTTAGCGATTCGGGCAACACCGCGAAGAGTATCATGAAGAAAATGCATTGAAATATGTCCTTTAAGCTGTTCAATCCTATGATGTTTACAACTTAGTCAATTATTTTGTTGCTAAGATGGGCGTATGAAATCGGTAAAAGTATAAGGTGAAGGGGCAATGCAATGAGCTGTACACTAGAGATTCAGAGTAACCAAAGCTACTTGATTGGGTATTAAATGACCAGAATGATCACAAAACCCTTGTATATAAATCACTTGATCCACCATGATTATTTTTAATACTTTATATAGAAGGAGAGAGTTTCCTACCAAGACGTACAAGAATCGATTGAAGTACACAATGAAGAGGTTTTGTCCTTAATAGAAAATACCTCAACTTCAACTGAGCACTGAAAACTGCTATAACTTGTCTAGATGAGTCTATTTCCAAAAAATTATTATACTCTGCACATACTAACCAATTAATTATGTTAGCAAGTGCCTTTTTAGAACGTACTTCAATTTTAAAAGACCCCCACGTTTAACGAAATTTCAAGAAGAATAGCAAATTGCCGACAGTTCAGGTGTAAGATCATGGACAAATAAATAATTCTCGTTTAGATATTGTTGTCGGCTAATGCTATTTCCCTTGTTTAGAAAATGAATGCCACTTTCAGTAATTAATGTTGTATACGTATAATCATAGCAGCGATAAAGGTCGATTTTAAAGACTTCGAAGATATATGAGCAACATCAATATAATGTGATAGAAGATTGATTTTTAAATGTTGTAAAGTGAAGGTTTTTTTTACCATTTTCATTATACGTAGTATTCTCTACAAATTCGATTATTATTATTTTTGATTATTGGCCAAGAATACCATTCTCAAGAGTAAACACCCGAGTGTATCGACAAGACTTTTACCTCGACACGTGTAATATTATATTTTGCAGTACCCTCGTATAGAGGTTTAGCGTGTGCAAGAAGAACAAGTGGATATTTTTTTGCTCCGCGAACAACTAGGGAGACATGCTGCATATGCACGTAAGAGCTGCTTGTAGCATCCATGAGACAGAAAGTGTCCATTGAGCGAATTTAAAATGTTGCAGTATTAATGGTTAATAAGATCAAAGGATTTATCATCACTGAAATATTTCGGCCGAGATTTTATACCCGCATTAAAATCAAAATCATATATTTTTCCAGCATTATCATCATACAACAGAGATGATGTAAGATGACTCGATGTATGCCCAATATGCATAAGAGTTACTGGGAGGTGATACTGCTTCTTGATTGAAATATATGTCCACCTCATTGAACAGCGAATTTATGGGATAGTTTACTGGCCCTACTTTATCTATCTGAACGGTATTTGCGACTACTCTTCCAGGAGTTACTAGTTTTACTCGAACACTAAGAATACAACAAACTCTATAGGAGCATCATCGGTGAGTGAAGAAACGGGGTTAAAATGAAGCCATTGCTAGCTTTCTATTGCTTCACTTGCTTCTTCCTTCTATGTTTATAACCCGAAGCCTTTGGTGATACGTTTCATTTTATCCAGTATACGACGGTTCAAATTTTGACAGGACTCTTTAAAACGATTCTTAACCTAAATTTTTATGCGTATCTTCCTGCCCATGTCATTCATAACATTCATACCGGTTCGAAGACCTTCTTAGTGTTAGCCTTATGTACATTAGCAATCATATTCGTTACTAGCATAAACTCATGTGTCCACATGCTTGCTGGAAATAAGTAAGATTTTTTAAAAATGCTCCATATTATTAAAAGTTCTACGAGGAATCTTCAATCGGATTGAAAATCAAACCACCATGTTGGTCGAAATAGGAAAGGTGGAAAGCCAAATTTTTTAACAATACATTTTTTTGTTTTTCGTTGAGCTGTGAATTTCAACTAGCTTCCATAGTGACTTTCTATGTTTTCTCGATTATAGCTTATAGCTTATCGGTCATCGGGACTTAGGTGACTAAGGGCATGTTCTTGTCAATTGACTTGCAACGTTTTAACGTAATTACAAATGCATAACTGAAACTTGACAATCACTGTCTCTTCCCTTTATACTTTTCGCTAGTATGTTAACCTACTGATCTACAATCGTGTTATTTGAAGTTTCTCTCATTAAATTGTCGGAAATTATAAGTTTAGGTCTTGAATTATTAGAATAATCAGAAGAGAGTAGTAATCCTTCAAGTAACTTTATCTCTTTTTCTTATTATTTTTGCCACTCAGCGTAATAGAAAATTATACGATCAATTTGTGTATCGCACACTTCCTTGAGAATTCAAAGAAACTTTTTTACAGATAAATTTTTACCCCTACTACTGTAGTTATGTGGGATAGCGGTGCATCGTTAGTCAAAGTTTGTAATTTATATCTGAAAATAAATATTAAAAACCACTAGAAGGTATCTTAGTTGACACAGCTACTCATATTGTAAGGATGATATTTTTTTGAATTTACATATTGTTATTTGAAGAAGTTATTAGTGTCTTACTTATCTCCTTCGAATTAGCCCAGTTCTCGCCATATCAAGGATTTGAGCTGATACCAGTGATTCAGACCGTCGTTTATAATTTTATTTAGTCGACCTGCCTTTCATAAAGTCGAAATTAAGTTAAAATATTATTTTTTACGATTTTACCTAATAATAATAACATTTATCAGTATATTCATAATTTCATCAATTTTTTAATAATTTAACAACTACTTTAAAATAAATTAACCTGTACATGTCCATGGCAGTATGCACATATAGTAAAGCGCCATGAATTTTCAGGTATAATATCTAGCGCTGTTCGTATGCAGCAGAGTATTGTATCATCTAATACGCTGTGGGCACAGCTTATCATCGGGCCTCCAAATGAGTGAAGAATCATCTCTGAAAGCACAAAGAGTATACGTTCTGACTATTCAAATTCAGAAATTTTATGTAATAAAAATTCAATGAAACAAGTTTCCTTAGACATTTTCCATTTCACTCTAAAATAGTGTTCACACAAAGCGTAGGAAGGAGAGAGCTAAGTCATTTTAGTCTTCAGACGTTATAAATCAATAAATTAGGAAGGGGTAAAATATTTTTACCTGTTTATTCTGTATGTAGCCAAAGGTGTGAGAACCATAATTTATAATAAGCCTTATTTAGGGTGAACAGGTATACAGGTCATATGTTCGCTTCTGGTGACCATTTAGTGACCATAGTCAGTTCCACAAATAGCTATATTATTTTAAGCCTTATTACCCACAAGATTGCAAATAGAATCAAAATTTATATTTTGAGAATGTTTATATTTTAAAACCTTTTAATTTTAAGCATGGTGCTCCTTACCATCTGGGGATCGTACTTTCGCGCGTATAAAATTTAGGTTCACCCGGGACAAAAGTTTCAATATAACTTCCTCAACTATACGCTTCGATTTTAGCTCTCATATCGCCTGGTAAACATTCTGCAACTGGGTAATATTCCCCTGCGTGGTTATTAATTACAAAAATGAGAGAATCCATATCGAAATAGACTACACGGCAATCTACATTTTTTAAATTACTTTCACCATGGCCTTACATTAATTAGGTTACTTACTTTAAGATATTGAGATAAAGATAAGTTGAGTGACTGCGACGCGCGAAAAATAGTTTTTATTTGCAGAAATATGAATAGTGGCATTAATAGTGACGCTACACGACAATTATGTTAATTTTGAAATACCGTTTACTTCTATTAACGCGAAACAGAAATCACTGAAAATGTGGGAGTTTGTTAAAAAAATCGTCAGTTTACTGAATCTCTGCATTATACATCCAACTTTACTGACAAATATGAAGCACATTTTCCGCAAATCGAATGGCCTTCAAGATTTACACCCAATGGTGATTTTCCGTGATCGCATTCTTCCTTTAATCACACCTTAAACACCGTCGATATATGGGCAGACTGCAAGGTTTACTTTTCACTTTGTGCATTAGTAATAGGCGATGGAGCTACAACTGAGGCTTTATCCATGGGTGATACATAAATATTTTGCTCCTCTACTGGAAAGATATTGGTAAACACTTTATATGGACTTTCAATAATATCAGTCAAAGCTTTTTGGGCATCTAATATATCGGTTTTTGCCATATTTTGACGTTGTGCGAATTTACGAGAGAAAGAATTAAAGCAGATCTTAGCTAGTGATCATAAATTATGATATTTTTATGTTTTCCGGATCGATCCAATCTTGGAATTTGGGTCATACTGAGTTGTCTCATGCAGTTAAATCTTAAAAGTCGATGTAATTTTGAACGGTTATCGGGCACCCAATTTGAGTTCATCAGAAACCCATGTTCCCCGTATTTCTTTCGCACTGTAACTGTTTAAATGCAAAAAAGCTTGCTGAAACCGCAATTCACAGAAAGTCCTACACAAAGAGAGCATCGGTTTTCCGTACAGGCAGATAACTATGAGTAGGTGGTAGTACCCAGCATTTGACAAGACTCTAGACATTATGTAAATCATTACCTGGACTATCTATATTTTGATATGAATAGATATAATGAACAAATATTCAGATGACAGATTTTTATATTTTCTCTTGCCTGATAATAGGAAAATAAATTTTCTCTTTTTCCCGCGTAGAAAGCATCACGAGGATTAAGATCACCGTGCATTAAAAGAGGATCGTCTTTTAAAAACTCTCTTTGGTCAGGATCTCTATATTTGAACCAGTAATCCCATATTTGAAACGAGTTACCCTCGCACACAATCAAAGCTCTTGTAGAGTGGTAGCGTAGAGGTGGTTTCACATCTCAATCCGAATTTTATACACACACACACACACACACACACACACACACGCACACACACACACACACACACACACACACGCGCACACACACGCGCGCGCGCGCGCGCGCGCCCATACACACGTATATATGAATATTAGTAATACGTATATAATTGTATAATATCAATATTCTATAGACCTGAAAAACGTTAAACGACTGAAATAAAATTCCCTGCTTGATATACTGAGTTTAATGAAAATTAATAGAGAATTCTTCTGGCAATATATAGAACGGCCAAGAAATCAATTAAGAATTAATATATAACATAATTGTGATTTTTATTCCTTATTTAATATGATGCAGAAGTGCAAATAAATGCAATATGTCGCCCCACAGTTAATGCATAGCGAGAAAACTGACTCTGACGTGGCCTAAGGTCCAGGACTACATGCTATGCACGGAACTAGATGATAATTCATTCATGGATATCACTATGATATACATCATGGTGACCACCCGATACCCTTATCTGTTTACGGCGGTTTCTGTAAAACGGAGGACTCTCGTCGTCCTGCGGCAAACCACGGATTGGCCATCTTCTTCACGGCATTCTCGCCACCAGAACGGGACGCAACGAAAAAATTTGAACTGCAATCACGACTCTTATTATGAAGCTTAAACGATATTTACTTGCATGCTACTCGATTCGATGCCTCGCCTTTGCCTTTAAAAACATAACAAGATTGATTATCTATGAGATCTTATTGATGATTGATGTGATTTTATTAATGATCCACCATGATTTGTGCCTACTGATTTTTTATGAATTATGCCTGATGATCTTATGCGATTCATGATGAGGTGATATTTGTGATGTAATATGTTGGTGACTCGTGACATTTTCTTTCCATCTCTCGCAAAAGTTGATCGGGTACTCTCGCGATATGTTAAAAGAAAGATAACTTAAATTAAATAAAAACGTAACACCAAATGCGAAAGCGAGTCAGCAAGCCTCACTTTAGCAACCGTGAAAACGAAAATTTAGTAGCTAAAGAGAATAAAATCAAAATAGGAAAAGAAAAGCTCTCAATAGTTAAAACATCAAAAAGAAAATTTAAAACATAATTTTTAAAAAATCGAAACCAAAAATTGGAAAGTGAAAGAAAGAGTTCAAAAACCTAAAAAGAAAACTACATCGAATTTCGACTCTCCTTAAATATTTCAATCGGCCGATTCATTGAAACGGCTAAGTCCGCAAATAAATTCGCACGTGCAGCGAGAAACACCCGCAACTTACGATAAGGTCACGCGACGTATTTCCTAAGCAAAGCATCGTACAGCGAAAGTAAACATATTTTAGAACTCCGAGATAACAAAAAGACTACTTAATTTTTTAATTGAAATTCTCCGCACAAAATAAAATTCTTAATTGAGAAACCACATAGCATATTATTATAGGGTGTTCTATTAATAAGATTTTAAATTTAATAAAAAAATAAATGATATTAAGGTCTGGAAAAATTAAATGTATAAAACAGAAGCCCAAAATCATGGAAAGTGACCATGATAATCGGGAAACGGAAGAGGCCACTGCATTCCTAATCTAAAAGATGAATTTAAATAAAGTCACAAAAAGACTAAGAATTCGAAACACGGAAATAATCGAGCTAAAAACATGGGTGCTTTCCCTACAATGATAAATCGGTTAAGCGGCCGTGGTAAGGGCTTCGCGCGAAAAAACACTAACAGAATCTTCAACAAATGGACAATACATTGTTCTGAGATCACGAAGACTTCACAATAATAGACGCGTCCATCTAAAAGAATAAATATACTAAGGGGACAAATAGAACTGATTTTTCGGAGAAGATTAATAGCCAAGGTAACTGTTCTCAAATAAATAACGAAACATTTAAACGCGAATCGTTTTCAGAAGATAACACGCAATTTATTTTAGAATCCGAAGAACTTTTATTAAGCGCAGAATTTAATGAACTTATGAACCCACAAAAGGAAAGATTTTTGTAGAGAAAGGGAAGATAGGCCAAATCATTTAGGATTTAAAATTAACCAGTCAGCTCATAGTTCTATTGAATATAGAAGAGAAATAACAGAACCCAGCTAAAGAAAAGACAAAAGTACTTCTCGCAGAAGAGAGTCGGTACAATTTAATCTAAAAGTAAATTTACAAGAAACTCACCAACTTCCCAACAATAATACTGATAACCATAAACAATCAAAAATTAATTATTCAAAATTACAAAACGCTGATGACAGCGAACTATTACAGGGCATAATTAACTCATGGCAAAACAGACCACGTAAGCTCTTGACAACAACTAGCAGGTCAAACAGACGTTCAAGAATTCACAATAATAATACAGATAACGAGTACGAATCTGATAATCAAATAAATAATCAAACAATTCAAGCCACTTTTTTGCCATCCGGAATGATCCAAACCCATTTCAAATTATTAGTAATGGGCCTATCAAATTTTAAAATAATAAAGGCGATAGTTCCGCGCATTTCCTCGAAGAAATAAGAAGATTTAAAAGTGGTTATCAAATCAACGATCGCGATATTTTAGAAAATTTGGACGCGTTACTAGTAAAAAAATGCAAAAGATTGGTGTGAACTAAATACAAATTATTGGAGATCTTTATCGGATTTCACCGAAGATTTTAAAAACGCTTACATCGATAAAAGGTTTTCGGAAGAAATAAAACAAAAAATTAAATTTTGCAATCAAAAAAGAAAGCAAGACATCCATTAGTATTTAACGGAAATTATAAAACCTTTTACGAAACTTTATCCGAGAAAAATTCGTGAATGGAAATTACGTAGAACCTATGAAAACCTTAGAATCGAATATAAAATGTATATTAAAGAAACTATTTTGAGAGTTTTAAAGACTTAGAAAACCTCGGCAAAGAGTAGGAAACTGAACTCGCCAAACTCCAAAATTAGACGCCAAGTTTTACAAATTACCGAACCTATAATCGAAGACAAAAATGAACAGAGGCGTAACAATACGAACGGGGATAAAAATAATTTAGATAATAATAAAGATTCAAGGGAAATCCATTCCTACATTTGCCAAACCAATATCAACAAAATTCTAGACCTTATTTCAGACCTAGATTCCAACCTGGTTTCCAATCAAATTTTCAACCTAGAGTTCACAAATTGTCCATTTGTTGAAGATTCTGTTAGTGTTTTTTCGCGCAAAGCCCTTACCACGGCCGCTTAACCGATTTATCATTGTAGGGATAGCACCCGTGTTTTTAGGTTGGATTATTTCCGTGTTTCGAATTCTTAGTCTTTTTGTGACGTTATTTAAATTCATCTTTTAGATTGGGAATGCAGTGGCCTCTTCCGTTTCCCGATTATCGTGGTCACTTTCCATGATTTTGGGCTTCTGTTTTATACATTTAATTTTTCCAGACCTTAATATCATTTGTTTTTTTTATTAAATTTCGATTCTTATTAATTACGGTTGCTAAAGTGAGGCTTGCTGACTCGCTTTCGCGTTTAGTGTTACGTTTTTATTTAATTTAAGTTATCTTTCTTTTAACATATCGCGAGAGTACCCGATCAACTTTTGCGAGAGATGGAAAGAAAATGTCACGAGTCACCAACATATTACATCACAAATACCATTTCATCATGAATCGCATAAGATCATCAGGCATAATTCATACAAAATTAGTAGGCACAAATCATGGTGAATCATTAATAAAATCACATAAATCATCAATAAGATCTCATAGATAATCAATCTTGTTATGTTTTTAAAGGCAAAGGCGAGGCATCGGATCGAGTAGCATGCAAGTAAATATCGTTTAAGCTTCATAAGAAGAGTCATGATTGCAGTTCAAATTTTTTCGTTGCGTCCCGTTCTGGTGGCGAGAAAGCCGTGAAGAAGATGACCAATCCGTGGTTTGCCGCAGGACGACGAGAGTCCTCCGCTTTACAGAATCCGCCGTAAACAGATAAGGGTGTCGGGTGGTCACCATGATGTATATCATAGTGATATCCATGAATGAATTATCATCTAGTTCCGTGCATAGCATGTAGTCCTGGACCTTAGGTCACGTCAGAGTCAGTTTTCTCGCTATGCATTAACTGTGGGGCGACATACTGCATTTATTTGCACTTCTGGATCATATTAAATAAGGAATAAAAATCACAATTATGTTATATATTAATTCTTAATTGATTTCTTGGCCGTCCTATATATTGCCAGAACAATTCTCTATTAACTTTCATTAAATTCAGTATATCAAGCAGGGAATTTCCACTCTTTCGTGGATGAAGTCAGGTGACCTACTGTGATTGGTTGAGGGAGAGAGAAAGAAGAGCTCACGTATTCACTTGTCACTTGTTCACTTAAACACCATACTACCCACAAGCGCGGTATTGGGGGCGTGAACGGAGGAGACATGTTAGGAAAAAGGGGACCGGAATCTTAAGTAAATGCGGGGGAAAGGAAATCTGGAACTAAGGAAAAACGGAGTTCCAGTGTAGCCCAATGATTGAATTTTAGGCAGAAACAACGGGAAAGAATTTAGGGAATAATAATAAGGAACAAAAATCGAACTTTGGAAGCCAAAATAGAAAACCGGGCAACAATACTAACAGAGACTCTCAAGACCAAAAAGTCCTAACTATGACAAAAATAAGACTTAAATACAAAAACTAATGAGGACATAAAAAATTTAAAATGTTATCATTGTGACTTAACAGGATAGTTTAAAAGAGAATGCCAATATTACGCATACAACTGGGTAAACTGGCAGCGCGGGTATTAGAACCAAAAATGCTACCAACTAATACTGAAAATCTAGAATTTTTAAATTTAGTCAAAAATTAAATATCGGAAACACGTTTCTATCTAATGACCAAGTTCGAAGGTAGCTTATTTAGAATTTTAGATAACACTGGTGCCACATATTTATACGCTGGTAAGAAGTTTCTGGAAAAATCCAGAATTTAACATTTTTAATTTTTAAACCCGTCTCGCGAAAATGAATGGTTGCGAACGGCGAAACGGTCGATATAATTAAGCAAATGGTAATGCTAATGAAAGTCGGTAAATACACAAAGCATGTTATGTTCAGGTGGGTCCCAAAATTAAGCTCCGGAGGCATCTTAGGTACGTATATGCAAAGCTCTACGGATGACCCTAGATTAAAACTCAGAAACTTGGTGGCTATCAGGGTGTCTTCCCACCCGCTAACATATAAAAGCATACCCACAATCACTCATAATCCCAATGAATAATTTTCAAAGGAGAAAATAGGATGTAGATAGAAAAAAAAATCAGAGGTAGCATTAACCTCAAAAGTACTAGGGAGTTTAACAAAAAGAGCTTAACGTTAAAAGATAGCGAAACCACCTCAGAACCTATCATTCCTAACCAATCCCAAAAAAAAAAACAAAAATTCCTAAATTCCTGTAGTAAACCCTACAAAGAATATCCCCAGATTAATAAGCATCCGCACGAGCAACAAATTCCAACCCTTAAAAACATCCCCACCCAAGACACTAGCAAAAAGACAAGCATACAAGAATCAAGTAGAATAAGGAAACCTAAGGTTAGGCATGATAATAAGAAAATAATTCAGGGACAACTATTTACAACCCAAAATACGAGAAAATGCATAAAAAGAGCAACTATGACCTTAAAAAAATAAGAAAGATACTATCTGGCAAAAATAGGGCGATGAAATTAAATAATATCACGGATAGTAGAGGAAAATCGATTAACAAAATAATAGTTCACTTGAAATCTGCGAAGGAATTGTCGAACCTAACGAAAGTGAACAATCACAATTAGAAAAGCTCCTTGAAAATAAAATAATAATCCATTCGGGAAAGTAATATAGAGCAACCTATTTAACGCAACATAAAATAGACATACATGACCATGACCTAATAAAACAGCGATATTACTACGTAAACCCTAAAATATAGGTAAAATCCTAGAGTGGTGATCAAAAAACTAAGAAAATACTAAAGATGATGCTGGGAGTCATACTTACGCAAACAATAAATGGCTTAAAAATTACGTAAGCGCTTACGCGAGTAGAAGTTTAAACGGGGCAGAATCTCGATATTCAGCATCTGAAAAAAATGCCTAGCGCTAGTTTCGGCCATACGAAAATTTAGGCCTTATTTAGAAGGTTATAGTTTTAAAGTAAGCACGGAACACATCGCATTAAAGTGGCTCCATAACCTAAAAAGCTCCACTGGCCGATTAAGCAGATGGGCATTGGAACTGCTGGAATGTGACTGCGAAGTCATATACCGAAACGGAAGTTTAAATTTTGTCCCTGATGATCTGTCAAGATCAAGAGAATCGCCAAAAGTAATCCCGTTTGCGTTGGCATGTAGCGTGGCTAAACCGAAAGTAGACATAGACGACAAATCAGATGAATGGTACTCTACTAAAATCAGACAAGTGACAAAAAGGCTGGAAGAACACGAAAAAAGGCGAATCAGAGATTCGTAACTCCACTTTTAAAGAACTGACCAACTGAACTCTACTCTTTTACCAGACTCTAACCCATGGAAACTCGCCGTACCCAAAAAATTACGAACACAGATTTTGACAGAAAATCACGATCATATACAAGCAAGACATTTAGGTTCCGAAAAAACGCACGTGAGAATTTCCGAGTACTACTTCTGACCAGGTATGTATTCGGAGATACTCAAATACGTACAAAACTGCAATACATGCCAAAGAACCAAACCGAGTAACCAACCTAAATTAGGACTGATGGGAAAAAGAATCATGGAAGAACCACGGACAATGGTACAAAATTTGTAAACAAAACTTTAAGAGGCTTAACCGAAAAATTCGGCATTAGGCCTACTAAAACACCTAAATATTACCCCTAAGCTAAACCATCCGAGCATTACAATCGGGCAATTAAGCAAATGATTAAAACCTACCTACATAATGATCACTCCACCTGGGACGAACATGTAGATGATTTTCAGTTTGCAATAAACACTAGCAAAAATTCGTGAACCCAATTTACACGAGTTTTTTAATTTATGTCGGGAATTAGAACTACTGCAGTCCCTTATAACAAATTTCGAAAACGAAACCGAAATAGAGTTTCCAAGCGTAGACAAATGGAAATACAGACAATATCTTAGTATAATATCTTTATATAATATCTTAATATAATATAATATCTTCAATATAAAAAACAAGGTCCATTATCGAATTCCGACGCTAGATGATGCCAAATTCCGACGCTATATGATACAGTGATATCAATAAAACTGTATCGCCATTCCCTAGATACATTGGATCAAATTGTCATTCAAATTGAATTAAAGTCCCAAAAAAAGCACTTTAAATAATTCGACACTGACAAGAAAACCCAACAAGGACGAAGGAAGAGATGATGTTAAAACTATATCTGCCGCCATGTTCACTTACAGGGCCTTGCGATTAAGACAATCTGCGACTAAGGGCAGTATGACGAAAGTTAAGAATCCCGAAAAGTATACAAACAAACCAGAAAAAAGATCGACTTACTGGATTTGCAAACTAGCTACCATTGGGAATGCCAAAACTTAAACCCGCTGGACCAAACCTGACAGAAGCTAGTTCTAGATGAAAACCAATCCGTTCTAAAGACGACTGGCAGAGGAAAAATGGATAAGGTCCCTGAAAAATTAGATTTAGACAAACCTTATAAGCAATCCCCTTATTTAAAATTTATGCATATTAATTAAAGCGGAATAGCCAGTAGACTTTAGGAACGAAATAGAAGAGCGAAAATTCTCGAAACACCCGTATATATTTCAGACTCCTTATCAGCCGGTGATGCGCCCTCCGATGCGAGACAGCCTGCGCCCTGTGTCACGTTAAATGGAGTGAAGGTGTGGTAAGCAAGGCTCTACGATAACAACGCATCATGAGATAAAAATAAAGACATGCTTCTAACTCTTCTGTATTGACCTATTACTTTGGCACCTTCGGCAAACGGGGTGGAAAATAAACTTAACCAGTAAACAAATCATTTAGTTTAATTAACTTATTGTATATCATATTATATCGGTAGTAATACTACTACCGAAAAAAGCAATTTGTACAACTTAGAGAATTATAGGCTAATAACTTCTTTAAACACACTGTAATAGATCTTTACAGCTGTCCTAAACAACAGGATTGTTCGAAGATTTGAGTTTGTTTTAAAGAATTTCAGGTAACAGGTAAAAGCTTCTTAACTGTGATTGCCTATACTTGATGTATTTACCTTAATATATTGGTACGTTAAATTTAAGATTATCTTCCAAAGCACATTCGGCCTTAGAGTAGTAACAGGCGATCCTACTAATAAAAACCAGCTTAACCTAGAGTTGAATTCGGTAGTTTGTGAAAGCCTCGATGCGCAGAAAAAAATTAGGTATCAAAGTTACAAAGCAGAGAAGTGAAATTTTGATAGATATCAATATTTATATTAACCGTACGTAACCGTTAGCATCTATTCCTGAAAATTGATTCCAGGTTATTTTAAAATCCCCAGAAAGTCTCATTTCACTAATATCTTTCAGAATTGGCAAATCGCTGTTACGTCATAACTGAAATAAATCGGTGCTAGTATTTTTCTTTTTCACCAGCTTTAATAGTATCCTCTACTTTACTTTAGACATTGTATACTCGAGCACATTCTCATCCTACATATAACTTTTCGAATTAAAGGCTAAAGAATTCACAACTTCAATTGTGGTAATTGAGAGGAGAACTAGGGAATATCATAGTTTTAGGTAGGCAAGGTATTTAGTTAAAATATATTTATTTAAATTCTAAAACTGTGCGTAAAAATGACAAACAAATTTTTCATTTGATTTGGCGTTCTTTCTTCGTATTTTTTCAATGATCTTTCATGTGCAAGTTCTATCTAAGCTTTGATTTTTAAACAAATTTTTGGCCTCTTCTGGTTGCGAGTTATGCACATTTCAGCTGAAGCTTGCATTAATGGGCAGCCAAATTAAAAATTCTGTATTCGAAATTTTACTTTTTTTTCTTCATTTTTACAGAAGAGAATAATACTGAATTCTGCATATCACTTATAAATTGTATTCATATCGGTTGTAAATTTTCGATATATTGCATTTAAAAAAACTCGTGTTATGTATCTCAAAGAAATATATATTTTTTAAATTAAATCATATTTTAGCACAATCTATGGCCCACCTAACACTTTTATTTCCACCTGCTTTCAAGAAAGCACTCATATCGATAACAACTCCGATATTCCTGACCTGAAACATCTCAATCGTAAATTCTTTTCTGTTATTTGTTATTCTCTTTATTACTTTTAACTTTTTACCATATTAGGTAAGGGGACGCTCGGAGAGCAGGTTAGAAGCAGTCAAGCGTGAAGCCGGCATAAAATCGTTCAGAGCAGAATTGGGGCTTTAGTTTGATATAATTTATAATTAAATTTACTTTGCTTTGGCTTTCAGGTTACAAGGCCCATTATGTCTCACCAGAGTTTATTCTCAAGGCAAGCACGCCGTATCTGGGCGCCTGAATAGAGTGAGATTTGGGCGCATTTCGTTGTTTATCCAACGTACAGGATATGTACATATTGGGCACCAGGCATACCCCATGACACATTGAATTACGTGGACCTCTTTGCACATGAAGGTGATCCTACCCAAATCTGCCACCGGAAAGCGTACCCCTAATTAGGCCGTGGATACAGACGGCCAGCTTAGGGGGGACTGAGTGGCCCTTCTGTGGTCGTCAGTTAAATGCACAAATTCAGCGCACAATCATAACGTGTTATGTGGATGTGTGTGTGTGTGGGTTTCTTACTCAAAATCGACCAGCATCCACTGAACGTTATACGAAAAAATATGGAGCCACGTCGCAAGTAGATTACTAACTCTTTTCTGAGTCCTATCAAAGTCAACTACAGAATCCCAGCCATTAGCATGTTATGTTAATAATTCACCACTGTGCAAAGTGAATTTTGATTATATAATTACTTCAAAACATTTGGTGCCACCAGAGTACGGGCAGGCAGACAGATATTCGTTTTAAAAAGTTTTTGTTCGGAAAACGTTCATAAATAATAAAAAAATCAACTATGAATTAAGGGAATTTTTTAGTAGCTTATAATACGAGAAAAGTTAAATGTTTAATTTTATTTTTTTTAAGGCTAAACCTATGATTACTGGTGGAAAAAGCCTGGCTAACAAACATAGCCTGTCCTTACTAGAACACAATAAAGTGTATTAAATAAAATTCTTGTTAGAGAATTGCGTAGAAAGTTATTTTGCTGTCAGAAAAGTAATTGATGGATAGGCCTACAGACCTATTTAAACCAAAATTGGATAAAATATTATGAATTTATGTAAATAAAAATACGAGAAGTAGACATGATAGTCAATGTCACTAATGACATTTTTTCCTAAAAAAGGACCCAAGAAATCTGCATGTAATCTGTGCCAAGGAGTAATTGGCAACTGCCAATGTGTTAATGGAATTTTTGGAGGAATTTTTTTGGTTTGTAAACAAGAATCGCATGCCTTCACTAATTTTTCAATATCAACATCAATATTTGGCCACCAAACAAAAGATCTTGCTAATGATTTCATTCGACTACCCCCGAAATGGCTGGAATGCAACTCGTGCAGAATCAAAGGTCTCTGTTTTTCAGGTATTACTATCCTATGGCCCCAATAAAGGCATTTATTGTCAGCTGTTAGGGCATCTTTTTTTCCAATACGACGTGGGAAACTCACCGTCGGATTGCTTTTCTGGCCAACCATCGAGCCAAGATCTAATAACTTTATTTAGTAACCCGTCATTTTGTGTTTCTTTCTGCACTACTTTCCAGTCAATACTCGCAATGTCTACTTCTTTAACGTTTTTCAAAAAATTTTAATTTACTTTAAAGTTAATTTATGCATTGACAGACATTTTACCGGATTATCATCAAATTTAGGTGGCCACATTCCTAAAACATAAAGCCAATCTCTGCCGATAATGGGAAGTCCGCCATTTCGAACTACATATAGTTTTTGCCTTGAATACACTTTTTTTCTTACTATCTCAACGTTTAAATAACCTAACACATTAATATTATGTTTATCATATGCTCTCAAGGGTGTTTTAATTGGTTCCAAACGAACGTTAGAGAATTTTTTATTAAACAGTTTTTCAGAAATTGCTGTTATTGCCGCTCCCGTATCGACTTCCATGTCTAATTCAATTCCGTGTACAAGTATTTTTTCAAAAATAGGTTCCACTGAATACTTACATAACATATTTTGGTGTTTTATTTCTAAATCTAATGCTTCAATCTTAAAAAAATCATTTTCAAATCTCTGATCTTCATCAGATGACTCGCCATTTTTAACATTTTCTAAAAATTTTTGACTTTTACCTTCATTTTTCTCATTTCTCCAGTATACTCTAAAAATGTGACCTTTTTTACCACATTCACTGCAATATTTTTCTCGAAGGTAACATTGATCCTTTGTGTGATTCTTCTTTGCACAGCATTTGCAATGTGAGTCTTGATCATTTGAGTATCCTGCTGCTGATGAATGAGAACCTCTATTTGAATCAGGTGCAGAATTTGATCGCC
>JAAAKG020194309.1:0-24286 GCA_010014905.2 Druon quercuslanigerum
GGTGGTGGGAGGGGGACCTACAGCTTAAGGTGGGTTCCGAACCACCAGAACCTCGGTAAAGGTACATAGAGAAATTTTCCAGAGGTACGGGCTCAGGGATCGAACCCCGGACCTCTGAGGTGAAGTCCGAGCGTCTAACCACTGAGCCACCGAGGCTCTCTCTTGGATGCCAATATGATATTCCAATGTATTTTCCCCTCTGAAACCGAATATGCAACCCGATTTTCACATAACCTCAAAAACACCCAATTAACCGTTAAAACCGCAAAACTTAATCACCCTGGACCATCTTCACCCTACTGCCCTTAATCTGATATCCCTATAAACTCATGACTCCATAATCCGCTTTCTTCTATCAATATCAACGTCAGTTAAGCCATGATAACGATTTGATTTATTCTTTCAAACTCTCTTGTCTAAAGAAAAAACTATGCAATTTTTTCGTCTCCGCTTCTTGCTACTGTAAACATTTTAAGTATGCAACAGAAGTATCACAATATATTCCTATTCCATCTACCTTGGTAACGTCTTTTAATTTCCTTGATATTTTAGGTTCTCGTCAGATCATAGGAAAACTAAAGCGTTTCTCTGCTTCACCTCCTCTTTGCCATTTACTATATAAATCAACAGAAAACACTAATTTACTGTTTCGAATTATAACTGCATCATAAAAATACAGTGTTTCAAGCCCATACAAAGTATATCTAGCAGCGAAGAGGCCAACAAATAAGCATTAAGGATATTGCAAACCGTATATGATGCGGAAAATACATATAAATTTATTTCAAACTTAGGCCATTACATTAGTAGAGTAAATATAAAAAGACCGGTATCAATAAAGGCTTAATTTATAGTAAAATATAAAAAGTATGTGTTATATTTCAAAAAAGTTTGGGAATTGAAGTTAAAAAGTGCTTCACACCTACCTAAGTACGTAGTAACTTAAAAATTACATTTACTACGAATGTCTTATTCGATATCCTCAAGACAAACATACAATAAAACAATAGACGTGGTTTTCGGATAACGCTTAAAGTAAAATTAAGGCTAAAATGTTTAATATACAGCAAACATATACTTACATTTCTACGTTTCCAAATGGTCTGAAATATAAGTATACTGCTAGTGGGTTCACAGCTCTATGTAAGGTAAAAAGAGGTAAGAGAGAAATGGGTGCGATAGCGCGTTAGGGAAAGACGAAAATTGTGAAAAAGAGAAGCAGAGAGAAAGAAAGGTGAGCATTTAGGTTGGCTGATAGAGTGAAAACAGGTGAGAACGGTCGTTAGTAGTGCGAAAGATGGAGAGTGAGAGAGAAATGTGATGATGTGATAGTCAAATTCTTGATTTGAGTTTTGTCAGTTTGGGGCTTGTGGGTTTAAGGGTTGTGGGTTTGGGGCTTGCAGGTTTGGGGTTTGTGGGTTTAGGGATTGCGGGTTTGGCGTATGTACGTATGTGGATATGAAGCTCGTGGGTTTGGGGTTTGTGGGTTTGGAGCTTCTGGGTTCGTGGTTTGTGATTTTGGGGTTTATGCGTTTGTCTATATGGAGATTGTTGGTTTGGAATTTGTGGGTTTGGTATTTGTGGAATAGGGGTTTTTACGTTTGTGGATATGGAGCTTGTGGATGTGGAGCTTGTTGGTTTGGGGTTTGTGGGTTTGTTGATATGGACCTTTTTTTGAAGCTTGTTAGTTTGTGGGTTTGTGGGTTTAAAGTTTACTGCAAATCCTAACAATATAGCTCAATTCTGCGAATTGATTTGTGTTCCATGATGCCAAAAACATAAAGTATACCTATTAGAATCACAGTAGACTCTCAACACGTTTTTGTGGTCATGTGTAATTATCTCCACGTTAGCTCTTCTTATAGCAAATAATTCGACCTATTTGGTATGGAAGTTTTCGATATCAATAGAATTTCGAATTCTCATGCTGTCTGTAGCCACGGTGGCTAAAACGGTCTAAGTCTTCTGTACTAACCTGGGGTCCATTTGGCCCGCCGCAGACCTTTGATCAGCCTTGATTCTTTGACAGGTCTCACAGGAACCTATCCACAGACAAATGTCGCGATACATGTCGGGCCAGTGATACTGAAACACGGCTCTGCGGTATGTCTTTTTGATTCACAGATGTGCGGCTTGTGGATCGTTTTGTACCTCTTTGAATACTTTTTGCCTACTTTTGTCTGGTATTAGCAACTTCCACACTTCCAGGTCTTCGGTTACCGAAACTACTAATGGATTTGGACGGTACCCATGCAACATTTCGTCATCAATCTTCCACCCATGGGATTTTCTTCAAGTTTCTTCCACTTCGCGCACTTGTCTACGATACCACTCGTTCTCCATCGGCTCCATATCAGCTATGGAGATTGCTACTTCCTCCTCATACACCCGAGAAAGGACGTCAGGCATTTTTCACAAAGCTCTTTTCCGGTGTACGACCTCAAAATCGTATTCGAAGAGGTCATGTGCCCATCGCGCCAATCAACCGGTTAAATGATGCAAGTTGTTTAACGATCATAATCATCACATCTAGGTGAAAAATGGCTGCCTTCTCACTTCTTTGTGGCTCCTCTAACTCTTTCTCCATTTAGTGACCGTCTTCTGACACGCGTGGCATTCCGACTCTCATATTTAGACGAAGAAAAAAATGAGAGGAAGAATAAGTGATGGTGCAAAGACTGCCAGGTAGACTCCTTACTTCCATTTATCTTTTTTTTCTTGTTACATAAATAATAACCTTGTTGTGTTTTAAAGTTGCGTGCCGAACTGGTAGACACGCACCCTTGAAATTTGTTAGTTGCTGACCTCCGTCCAGGTCAGAAGTTGAGTCGAAATTACTTTTTAAAATAGGCGAATTAGTGATTATTTATTAATGCAAATGTTCTGACCGGATGATAGGAGGGTCTCCCACCCGTCCCTTAATTTACATTAGAAAAATCCTATTACAATCTGGGTCATTATTTGGAACACGTTGAGTCTCAAGCTGGCCTAAAAATGTCGGCATCACCTTTCGCACTATATTGTGTGGGGCGGAGGCACTCTCTTAGCGAATTATAAAAAAATAACTCTTTTCACGTACACCTAGTTATGGTAAATGAAACCAATCAATAGGGTTTTTTCTTCTTTTGTCTTGATCTATCCACTATTTAGTGCGTTACTCCTTATCTCACCCACTCTATCATTATATCTAAATATAATTCCATCACAGGGAATTATATTTTAAAATTTAATTGTTTCCTTAGGTTACTTGTTAAACTGTCTGGCACTCTGCAGGTAATTTCTTTGACTCATGTACGAGTCCAAGATTTGATTATGGTATCAAATAAGGCAAGGTAATCAGAAATACACAATAGTTTCAGTCCCTGACGCATTTATTCTTTTTTGATCCGAGTTCAGATGAGAAAATTAAATTGTTTAAATTTGGTGTATTAATCCTCCACGCAGGCTAGGTGGTACATTATAGTTTACAGGATAAGTTCTCTTATAATAGTCGGACATGATGCGTATATGGCCTATGCCACTTGTGTTAACCATGACTCGTACGCCCGGTCTACGAAATAATGCACGACACCAATAATCCCGTCAAGTATTGAAACGAAGAAGCAATCGTCAATAGATTTTTTTACACCAAAAGGTGCGGCTAAACGGGTATAATAACCAAGACTGTCTATCACTGAAGGATATGTAGAAACCGGCCCACTGTGAACAGGTACATAGAGAAGTGTCGTATTCATCCAGGCAATTAGGGTCTGCCGGGTGAGGGTTGATGTGCTGTTCGAGATCCAAACACATGCATTTTCAACAAAGACAATTAATTATCTACCGAAAAGAAAGGATTTTCCAAAAACTACATTAATTGTCAACCAAGCATTTGATTTTATAAACTCAAAAAATATATTTTCAATAAAAATTAAATAAATTTTCATTAGAAAAGAAATTAATTCTGAATATAAAAACGAATCTACTACAGAAAGTTTAATTTTCTGTCACATTGTTAAATAAATAGTAGTTAAACTTTTAATCAAGCAGTTCAATTTTCAATAATGAATATGTATTTTCTAAAAAATGCTACAATTCCAGTTAAATTCAAAAGAATGCTGACCATTTGGAAATGATTTTATAAAGCCAAACAATCCATTTATTTGAGTCAGATTTGAGGGAGTTTAAACTAATAGAAATAAAGTTTGAATGTCAAATCTAATTTTAAATCTCTCGAAATCATTGAACCCTGCGAAATACCGCACTTCTCTTAAATAAATTTTTTAAAATCGACTGAAATGTTACTGCATCCCGTGAAATTCCATGAAATCTGGCGATATTCTTAAAACCTTAAAGGTCTTTCAAGTTATTGAAATTAAATAAAAAATTTCTTGAAATCATTGGAAATTCCCTACAAGATATTAAATTATGAGCTCTTAATCTGCCACGGAAGTTTTAAAAAGTACCCTAGTATTTTAAAAATCCATGCAAAATA
Organism: Druon quercuslanigerum; assembly: GCA_010014905.2. NCBI lineage: Eukaryota > Metazoa > Arthropoda > Insecta > Hymenoptera > Cynipidae > Druon > Druon quercuslanigerum. The sequence goes on from JAAAKG020194309.1 coordinate 4,475, forward strand.
TTGAAATTTATTAAAAAATTTCTCGGAGTCTTTTAAAATAATGTACAATATTTCAAAAGAATTAAAGGTAATTTCAAAATGCGTAAATACCTGAAATTAATATTGATTAACTTATCTTTTAAAAAGCGGACTAAAAAGTGACAGGGCGGATTTCTTAAAAATAGAAACGCAGGATTTTTTTCGTATATTTCTTTAACTATTCTTTTTCAGGTTTGACACAAATCGAGGAAGAGAGTTGTTTTGAATTACTTTCAAACTCAGAGGGATCTCTTATATATTACACTGTAAAAAAAACAAGATCGATCTCTGCCGTATGAATTTTATAATCCTTGAACTACCCTTTCTCCCATTCAATTACCCTTATCACCAAATACAATATTTTATAAAAATTACAATAAATTCGTACATTATAAACTTTCATTTTTAATATTTTTAAAAAACCTTTTTAAAATATTATTTAATTTCCTGTTTCAAACATTATGTTTTGAGAGAAATACTTTGCTTCGCTAGAAACATTAAAAATTATACTTCCTTTTGCACCTCGACATAGTAATTGACCTGCATCTGTATATTCAAATTCTCTTGAACTCCCAACAACCATAGCTTCCAACAACCATTCCTTTCTTTTATTTTCATTATTTCTGATAAAATGCACTGCTTGTGCAAAAATTACAAAACAGAATTTTATTTGCGATTAACCTACAAAAATGTGTTATCAGTCTCTTTTATTGCAGAGTTTTTAACTAATATTAATTAATAATAATAATAATAAAGCTCACTACGAATTTTTCTTCGTAATAAAAAAGTTAGCCGAATTAAATGTTAATCTTAAAATTGAATTTAAAGCATCTTATCACTAGAGTTTAAATTTAAATTATTTCCTGTTGTTCCAAAATTGTCTAAAAATTGCAAAAATAAATTAGATATAAAAGATAATGATTAATATACCAAAAAATATCCTGAACAGCAAACTAGAGCGTAAGTAAAGAGATGTTAAATGAAATTTAGCAACGTTTTAAAAAGTTCTTGTGTAAAAGGTTTCTTTTATTTTCTCGTGTTCATTGACGAGGCGATGAATAAAACCATTCTTGACAGACTTAACTTATTATCAAATAATAAACAATCAATAATAATTTCACTCAATTAAATAATTCATTAATAATAGACACAGTATAATTAATTAAAGCTATCGAAGCAATAACATTTGGCGAAAAAGCGTCAATTTTCGTCCTTCATACATCCTTAAACAATTACAATTTTGTATCTTATTCACCTAAATTTGCGATGATAACGTCGTACATACATTCGAAGCGAATATTTTAACAATGGGAAACAATCTTAAAATTTATGATTATCCAGATTAATCGCATTTAATACGTTTAAAACACATAATTGTTTTAGCACGTTTTCATAATTATTAAAAAAAGAGAGCATTAATAGCAATACATTTTCGACTTACTGTGAAATGTAGAAATTTTTATTAATATTCTCTTTCTTTAATTGATAACCTTACTCTTAAATACAGTGAAAAAGTGTATAATATCACATCAGAAGACGAAATTTTAAGGACGTCTTTATTTGCACCTGATGAATTTTTTAAAAATTTTATATCAATTAAAGGGGCGATTATTTTTAACTCTTTGTTCTATTTTATATGTAAATAAATCATTTTTTAAGAAATCAAATAAATGTAGAAAGAATTTGTATTAAATAACTTATGCAAATTACTTGCCCTTTCACTCTCACTTTCACTTTGTGCGCTTTTTGTAGTGCATAGAATTTATTATTTATTAATAGATACATAATTTAATAATAAACAAAATATAATAAAAAATAGGTGACCCACTTTAAAATTAGATACGAAAAATAAAAGTTTAATTTCTTAGTGATATTATATTTATATTTGAACCTAAAATTATAACAAGTCTTTAATAAAAGCATATTTTTTCTAGAATAATAAAATTATTCCTAAATGTGTTGTTTTTTAAGCTTATTGTACAGAATGCAATTTTTAAGCAATATTATAGATCAACAGAATTTTGGCTATTAAATACTTTTTGTGGGATTGTACCATCAATTTTCACTGAATTATTCCTCCTTGGTCGGTTACTAAATTTCTAAAACAATGGACCACTTCGTAGCATATATTTTCGATGTGGGTAATTTTTTTTTAATACATCGACAAAACTTAAAAAAATGAGAAAAGTGAAATATTTGTCCACTTTTTTAAATAGAGAAGCATACCAGACTAAGATTGTTAAAAAACAAAAATTTCATAAAAATGTACAAAATATTTATAAAAGGATCAAAATTTTGTACATTCTTTTGAGCATGTTCACAATTCTGACTATAAAAATGATTTCCATTATATTCGGTTGAATATAATTAATAGTTTACAGTACAAAGGATACAAATTTTAAAAATTTATAATATATTGTTACATAAATTCGCAAGCATTAATTATAAAAGTGAGCATGGACTGTGGAGCAATTATCGATGGACTGTGTTCGTTACAAAATCGAATGGTACGGCATAATATTTGTAGTTTATTCAAGCATAGAAAGAACCTGATATATTTTAAAGAAATTAGGCCTTCGGGAAGCTAATTTCTTGTGCAGATTTCCCGTTTTCCACAAGCCAAACACTTCCACTTTTTCCGTTGTTTAATACATGTATCAATGCCTTGGCTACGTGTTCGGCTCTGAAAAATTATTTAAGTAGGTTTTATAATCGGAAATAATCTGAAAAAATTATTTTGACACATACAATATTCAGAAATTTAAAAAAAAAATTTTAATTGTAAAACCTTAATTGTTTTTGTACTATTTTAAAAGGGAAGTTTTGAGCTATAAGTATTCAACTTGGTGCCTTTTCAATGTGAAGTTATAAAGTTGAAAACTTGCTATTCGTATATTTTAATATTAAATTTTTTATAGCTTCTGGTTTGCAATTTTTCTATTTTTGAAAAAACATTATTTAACTGTAATGGATTTCAATTAAAAATTAATCTGTATTCAAAGAAAATAAATTTTGAAAGCCTAAGAAAAATTATTTTTTACTATTAGGTAAAACCTATTTTATACATTAAAAAACTTACTTTTGAGTAACACAGGATGCTGTATCTCGTCGCCAGGCATCTTCATACCTAGGAGAAAGTAATTGTTTCCCAACATCTCGAACTAAATTACTTTCTGTGGCACTTGGACAAAGGGCCATTACTCTTACTCCAGTTAAATCGACGTGGTAATCGTCCTAAAATTTCAAAAAAAAAGTTTATTTCATCTGCCGATTTAATTCTTCTGTGTGCAAATAAAACTGTTAAAATCATCCGTATCAATTATTTTTCAATTTGCATTTTGCTTTAGTGAAAATCAGAATGAAAATTTCACATAATATCAGGAAACCTGAGATTGGTGATGTCACATAATTGTTTGGAGCTCAAAAATATTATTTTACTTAACGGCACTGTATTTCTATAATTTTTAATAAAATTACCAGGTTGTGGAGACATTTACTTTGTCTCTGGGATACCAGGCGACCTCCCAGATATAATTTCCTTATTTCTATAAGTTTCTCATAAGAACAAAATGAGTTCTTTGAAAAATCAGAAACACCGACACACGAACCAACGAATCTCTAAGCGAGAAATCATTAGAGAGTAATTCTGGGTTAGGGGTTAGGGCGATATGGACTTAAGTAGACATATGTACGATGATGATGCCGGGTGGTTTGCTAGCAAGAGTTTGAGATGCCAAATTGTTAAATCAATCAGATACAACAGCTGGTCAAAAGGGGGCTTCAAAGAGGCCATATTCAGATAGTAGCACAGCGAATGAAATAAGGGAACAGAAGAAGATGCGGCTTAAAGATCCAGAAGTCTTTTATATCCAGGCCCTTCAAAATGTCACCTAAAAGTGGTCATAGTCATTGACGAAACTCGATGACGAGCAGGTCAAAGTCAAAGAAGCAGCATCATAAAAGAAAATGTGTGTGCTGTAAGCTGCAGAAATTATCCCAAGATTGGAAGATTCCCACTTCAGAAATTTTAGTTTTGTCGAGATGTGTTCGGACGAAGTTTCCCGAACTTGACTCATTGAAGCTGTTCGCGGATTACAACTTTGGACGGGAGCTGCGATCAAAACACACTGATAGCAAGGATCTCTCAAGGCCAGTAAAGCTGCTGTCTTGGATCCCTGGTGTATCTGTTGAACTAACAGCAGCACTTAAAAGGATAGCAATTCAAAATCTGAGCATTAATACGGAAGTCCGTACGGTTATCGGCGTCAACGTGGGCACTTACATTAGCCAGCTTGTAATAATTACAGAGCCAGAAGTAGTCGAGAGTCTCAAGAACATCGACTGTAGGCCTCACTATGCGTTGAAGATGATCAACATAAAAATCCTCTCAAAAACCAAAGTTACACCTAAATACGGATCTCGAGATATGTTTTTGAATGTGGTGGAGCAGACAATTAAAAGTTAAAATGGACACTGAATGTCTCTTTTCCATTCATTTGACAGCGAAGCAAACGACTTTTGTCCTAATACAAGAACCATTAACTTAAAAATCGAAAACTAGAAGCTTATGCGAGAAGAACTTTTTAGGCATGTATGATGGATCCGTAGAAACACCTAGAGTAGCACTTCATATTAAGGGCGATATTCAATTTATTGGATCACCAAGGTTATTTTATAGAGGCTTGGTAGCAATTATGATCAAGCAACGCCTAGGAGGCAGGCGCCAACCTATGGTGATTTGCGCAGCGTACCTAACATTTGATTCCAAGGATCCACCACTATTTGAGGAATCTGGTAAACTGCTGCTGCTTCAAAGGATGAGCATTCCTCATTGGATGTGATGTTGAAATACATCATTCGACTTAGGGTAGTAAGAACACCAACCACAGGGGGGAGTCTTCATTAGAGTGGCTCTTAGTTACTGATTTAAATTTATTAAAAAGGAGTAATACGCAATCTTCCATGAAGTACAGATATCGCGAGGATATCGATTTGACCTTATGTTCAATAAACATTTGCGAAATTTTTATGGAATAGCATGTGTTGTCAGATACGTCCCTATTGGATCATAGATAGATATGCTACTCTTTAACAACCAATAGATCTAAAGTTTAAAGGTATAGGAACCCTTAAGAAACTGAATAGGATACTTATAGAGAGGACATCAGCAGTTTTCTAGGCACCATACTGAACAGAATAAAGCCTATCTCACAAATAGAATTTGTTGTTGATATCCTAAAAAAGGTGAAGACAGGGCGTATGAGGACAATAATTGTCCTCTTTGCATTATAAAAACAAACAGGGACGCACCCTTTTAGTATCGTAGTCTCAAAGACCTAAAAAACGATACTCGACTTGCTAGACTACGGAGAACATTAAGGTGTAACCCATCATGTCAACTGAATAAATTAATATTAACTTTATACAAAACGGCTCAGACGACTAGCGAAATAAAAGAGCAGATAATAAGGGTAAACTTCCCGGGTTCGAATTTAGGTTGCATGAATGAGGGGGCTGTTTGTGATTTATAACCCTCTAAAGGACAAACTTTTACAGCCAGAATAAAAAATTGAAAAGTAGCCAGTCGCATTGTTACTTATTGAACAATAAGATGGATAGTTGAATAATTCAAAGAATTAAAAGCTTCAGGAGATGGTAAAATGTTCCCTGCATTAATTCGAGAAAGATGTTGGTCCTTAATGGCTCAATTATCCGGCATCTTTCGGGCATGATCATCAATGGGAAACAACCCGATAGCATGAAGGAAGGTTAAAGCAATTTAATTCCTACGCCGGGTAAAGCTACATACTATGACGCAAAACCCTTTAGATCAATCAACATACCCCCGTTCATGCAAAAAATACTAGAAAAAGTATTGCACCTTTACATGAAAGAAGAAATCCTAATGGAAAAACCTCTTTATAGGAATAAATTTATCCCTCAAAAAGGCAAATATATCCTAGACTCTCTGTGTATGCGTTTACTTCTCACATTAATAATAAAAAAACAGAAAGATGACGCAGCAATTACAACAATTCTAGACAAAAAGAGGGCATTTCGGAACACTCCGATTAAGTATATACGGTTGTGCTGAAACACATGGATTTAGTGAGTTTTCTCATCCACTAAGTTAGCGCTTCTCATTAATGACCTAATTCCTGTTTTAAGGGAATGAGGGTACCTTTGTGGAACTCATGCAGTCAGCGCTTAGGGTATTAGATCAATGGTGAAGGGACCGTTGTTTATTTTTAACGTGGGGAAGACAGTAGTCATACAGTTTACCAGAAAATGGAAACTTCCTAACCTTATAAATCTTATGTTCTACGGTAGTGAAGTAAAATTTTCAAAATCAGCAAAGTACTTAAGAGTAATGTTTGGCCCTACATTAACCGGAAAACTCCATGTTAACGCAGTGGAAAAGAAAGCTTAGATGACTTTTTGAGCCTCAGAATCTGCAATAAGGAAAACCTAGAACTTGAAGCTCAGAATTACTTATTTGTTATACAAAATTATTATTAAACCAATAACAGCGTATACATCAACGATTTGTTTGAAAAGAACTGACCTAATCTGTAATACAAAGCAACCGGAAAGCCTCCAAAGTTTTTTCTGCTTATCAATCACTGGTGCCATAAAAACAACACCAACAGCAGCAACCTCAGTAATGTTAGGGTATGAAGAAAGAAAAAGAAAATAATTATGAACACCAGGTCTCGTTTGCACCACAGACGGCATTAAAGACTCCTTGGGAACTGAAGCTGGAATCTATTAGTCTAGTTCAGATAGCAACAGAACTGGGTACATTGCCTACAGTTTTCGAGGACAAAATAATAGCCATTGAAGTTTGCCTAGAGCAAACTTATTAAGCGGGCTTATAAAGGCCAGCACATTTAAATATTTTCTGATAGTTAAGCAGCTCTTAACGCTCTTACAATTTGAAAAATTAGCTTCTAGTCATGCCTAGAGTTGCCTTCAAGATCTACTTCAGGTTGCTGGTAAAAACTAAGTTAGTCTGATCTGCACTCTCGGCTATGAGGATATTGAAGGCTTCGTAGCCCCTGATTCACTCGGAAACCAAGTAGACGTGAGTTATTTAAAAAAAAGATGGCCTTCAGTTAAGAATCAGGTAAGTGTTACATGGCCTTAAATTAAAAGTATCTAAAGATTCTAAAGACAAACTTACACCAAATGCTCTGGTCAGACTGACAATCGCTGATTTGGTGGCAGAGTAAATAGGAGCACTGACATAAGGATTTATGCTAACATTACTTCCTGTATTAATTACCACACCTCCCCCATAACCCCTATCTTTGGCCAAATATCGTTGTGCGAGTAGGGTTCCTCGAATCACTCCATTCTGAAAATTAAAATATGATATTATTCTCCAGTACCTTTTTTTCAACAATTAAAATTGTTTTTTTTCCAATATATATTCTATATTTTGCCATGAGCGAATCTACTTACGAGATTAACATCTACTTCCAATTCCCAAAATCTGTCGTTCATAATTCCAGCATTGTTGACAACAATGTCTAGTCTTCCAAAAGCCGAGAGAGTAGTTTCAAAAGATTCTGTAAAATAAAAAACTTTTTTTAATTTTGCATACATTTGTAGCTCATATGAATAATTCATCAATTTATTATTCAAATATTGAAAATCATCAGTAGCAGATTAGGACAATTTGCCGCCTCACTCCTTCCCTTTATAGTTTTTTCGATCGATTCGATATTTTTTTATCCAGAGTAAACAATATTGACAAGAAAGGATTATTTTGCGTTTAATTTTTAATTAAATAATTTGTTTGCAAACAAATTATGAATAAAAATTGTTATTTGCCATTTAAAAACGTTCGAAACTTTGTTGCCCCAAAAAAGTTGCCGCCCTCGGCAACTGCTAGTTCAGTACATCCGCAACTAAAAATCATTTAATTAACATTTTAATTGAAAATATCTATATAAAGAGAAATGTTTAATATTTTTATCAAACACAAAATGATAATTATAAAATAATCTACCACTCATTCAATTTGTCCTCATTGATAATTTTGATTTTTAGAATAAAATGAGCGAATTTTAAAAATCGTGTTTTTAAAATGATTAAACTTTAAAGATTTACAATAATGAAATTCTCACATTTCTCACATTCTCACATTTCAAATTCTTACTGCATGATATGATGCGTATTCTTAATAATATTTACCCCCTTTTAAATTTCTATAATTTTAATTTTTTGCTTTAAAAGTTAGTTTTGGCTAAGGATTCTACTATAATTTGTTAATCATTAATTTTTTTTATTTATTCTACTGTTTTTTTAGAAAATTTGAATATTTTGCATGTAAGTATCACCTTTTACATTTTTATTTGAGAATGCATTTGTTAAATTGATGATTCATCGCTTTGTTTGAAAATTAAACTATTTGGTTAAAGGTTCTCTTTTTTTAGTTTAAAATTAATTTTTGAAGCTGGAGATGTAATTGTTTCATTTTTTTCTGATAATTCGCTCTTTTTTAGTTAAAAATTTATTTACTTTGTCGCAAATTTTGTTTTAGGTTACAAATTCAACCTATTTGTTAAAAATTTATACTTTTGGATTGAAATTGTTGTTGCTTAAAACTTCAATATTTTTTATTAGATTTTCTCCCCTTATTGAGTAATAAAACTGTTTTGGGTAAAAATTTTCCTTTTCTGCTGAAAAAATCCTCTTTTTGCTTTTGATTGCAAGTCTTAAAATTTTGCCATTGAAAGTATTTGAATCATGTATATCTCATGTTATCTATGGTATTATTTTTTTATTTTTCAATCTCAAAATTTCTTAATTTTTAAGATTTACAAAAATTGAGAACTTAAAATTTAAGAACGATTTAAAATGTAAAAAGTTAAAAGTTGTGTTGTCCAAAATAAAGATCAATAAAAATTAAACTATACAAAATTATTACCTTTGTAGTTGATTAATTTATTTAATTTTGAATTAACGGATTTTTAGATTTTTTAACTTTCATGTTCAACACCGAATTAACAATTTTTCCCTATTCTCATTTTTAATTTCGTAATCACAATTAAAAGGGCTAAATTAAAAAATATATCATTATTAATGTGAAATTTTTAAAGATTTAAGTTTAAATAAAATAATTATAGTATAATAATAAATAAATATTATAGTAAGGTAACATTATAAAAAAATTTGAAATGACAATTTTCTGAAATTACCCTTTTTTTCAGGTCGAAATAAAGTTCGGTTTCGTTAAATTTGTAACTTTTCATAGTAGATATTTGTTAATTTTTCTCGTTTAAAACTACTTTTTATCTTAAAGGTTTTTTTAGAATCCAGTTTTAATGATTTATGATAGCAAATTGTTTCATTTTGGACGCTCTAAAAAAACAAGTTGTTTCTCTATCTTAGACAAATTTGTCTAATTAATTTTATTTTTAAATTATATGTAGAATTTTGATCTAACAACATTTTCTAATTCTCGAAATTGAGAAACTTTGATATTAAAACTTTTATTTTGCTTTAAAATTCATATTGTCCATTGTCCTATTTTTCCGAAATATCAATCTGAAATCATTAAATTTCGTAATTTTTTAATTCGAAATAAAATTGCTTAATTTTGAACTCTTTGAATTAAAAATGAAAGAATTTCAACATCTTTTTAATGAAATTGCTCAATGTTAATAATCTTTATCCGATATTTTGCAATTTTGATAGTTTCTGATTTATAATTTTTTAATTTAAAATTATTTAGTTTTGAACAGTTTTATTTAGAAATGATACTGGATTTAAGGATTCTAAACAATATTTTAAATTAAATAATAACTGATGATGAAATTACCTTCGAATTGACAATAATCAGTAACGTCGCATTGGGAAAACAGAACTCTATTTTTGCCATATTTAATGCCAAGGGCATTGACCAGTTCTTCACCAGATTCACAATTAATATCACAGACGGAAACCTGAAAATAAAAATTTATTTAGATACAGCCACTTTAACTCAAGGGAATTCGTGTAGATAACTCATAAATAAATTATCTATCTCTGCACCTTCACGAAAATTCGCTTCAGTGGCTAAACGAATTTGTAGTGAGTTTCATAAATTCGATCTCGACAACCTCTAATTACCAATTTGCGTTTAAAATTCGTCTGGCATGCTAGGGGCTCAATTATCATTTTACTTATTTCAACAGAAAACATTTTTTCTATTTAAAATTTAACAATATTTACTCAATATTTTATTAAGAATATATAAAATTAACAGAGTTCTTCAAGATGCGTTTATTAATCAAGTTTCTTTATACAAATTAGTAATTGACTGTTTCAAAGTTTAACTTTTCAAACAATTTAAACTTAAAGCCAGATTGACTTAAATAATTTTTAAGAAAACAAAATTACTTTTGAAAAAAATTTCCACCCCTACCCTTCAAAAATGATAATACAAAGCTTAAACCCTTCAGGGTGACGTCAAGAAATAATTTTTTTTATAAACGCCTAAAATAAAGCATAGAAGTATTATAGATAAAGTTTCAAGCAAAAAAGAAGAATTTTTAACAGAATAAATGAATTTTTAACTTAGTATTTTAATTTTTAACTTACAAATAATAATTTTCAAACATATGGTCGAATTTTTAACAAACAACTTTTGTATCCAAAAAGACAAAGTTCCTATGCAAGTAGAAGAATATGCGAAAACGTCACATTTTTTCAACAAAATCGTTAAATTTTCAACGCATTAAGATAAATTTTTAACAACAAAAATATTAATTATCGACGAAACAATTGCATTTTCTACCAAATAGTTAAACTTTTAAGCGAGAGCGGCGAATTAAAAACCTAATAAGATAAATGTTCAATTAATTAGTCAAATTTTTAGGAAAAAAATAATAAACTTCAACCAAAAACAGTTAACCGCAAAAAATGTCTGAACAAATTAACCAGAATTCTGGTTAAATATGCCGTGTCTTTGTTTTTATTATAATCAGAATTCCAGTTAAATTAAGCAAAAATTCTGATTATACAACCAGAATTCTGATTATTCTAACCAGAAAAAAACTTGAATTTTTTATACAAACTTTATCAAGTAGTTGAATTTTCAAACAAAAACATGAATTTTTGCTGTAAATTTTATTAGTTGGACTTTAAACTAACAACAATTAGTTTTCAACTAATCAGTCCCATGAATTAATTTTCACCAGATAAAAATTCATTTTTAAACAAAAAAAGAATTTTTAACAAAATAGTTAAATCTTCATCAAAGAAAATTTTCGTTTATTAAATTATTTCGACGCTTAGTTAGGTCGTCGAATTAAAAAATGAATTGTCAATGGAAAATGTATTATCTAAACTTTTGACTAAAAACGATTAGTTTTAACGCAAACATGAAATAGTTAAAATGTCAGTTTAAAAAATTAACTCGAAAAAAAACGTAAATTTTGCAACAAATTTTTATATTTTTAACCATTAAAATGAATGCTCAACAAAATATTTCAAATTTTAATCAAGTAGTTGAAGTTTCAACTAAAAATGATCAAATTTCAGTCCAAAAATGTGTTAGTAAAATTTTTATTTAAGAAAATTAATTTTAAGCTAAAAAAAAGTTTAAAAAATAAATAATTTTCAACAAATTATTTAAATTTTTACCTACTAAAATGCATGTTTATCAAGGTAGTCTAACTCTTTAGCAGGTAGTTGAATTAAATAAAAAGCATCCATAGTTAATGGGAAAATCATTAGTTGAATTTTCAACTAAAAATAATTAGTTTTCAACAAAAAATGAAATACTTGAAATGACAGTTAAAAATAATAATTGTCAAGGACCAAAAAAACAAATTTGCACCAAAATATTTATGTCTTCAACCATTAAATTGAGCGTTTAACAAAATAGTTAAACTTTCAATCAAGTAGTTGAATTTTAAATAAAAATTTAATAGTTAAATTTGTAGACACAGACAATCAGTTTTCAACCGAAAATGGATTTGTTAAAATTTTAGTTAAGAAGAACAACTTTAACTGCGAAAAACCAATTTTCAAGCAAATATAGTTGATATATATATAATATATATAATATAAAATTTCAGCCATAACCACGTCTCACTACCGTGAGATAGGTGGTTACAGTCTGTGACGGAATCAATACGACAACCCAGCAAAAGTCTCGTGCACCCTGAGGACACGGAGCGACCCAAGGACGACCGCCTTCTGCATTTTCCCCGCAAGAGTTTTAGCATATTGTTTACACGTAGGGATGCTTTTTAGGTTATTGAATAGCGAAAGTTTGGCACTTTCAAGAGCGCCGATGATAAGGACAATTCATTTAACTCTTTCTTTTCATTCTCCTTGGCTATGATGTTTTTGTCAGCTTGTGCCGACAATTCGATAACGAACATGGTTCGCTTCTTGAAGGCTTCTTGAAGGCACTTTCAATCGAGTTGTTGAATTTTAAATAAAAATGTAATAGTTAAATTTTCAACCACAGGTAATCAGTTTTTAAACGAAAATGGATTGGTTAAAATTTTAGTTAATAAGATTAATTTTAACTGCGAAAAACTAATTTTCAAGCAAATATAGTTAATTCTTAGCAAAAAAAATGTAATAGTAAATTTTTCAATGGAAAATAATTAACTTTAAAGTCTGTATTTAGATTATTTACTTTTCAAATGAAATGACTGATTTTGGTTTTTCAAGCATTTCAAAAAATTATTGACAATCATTTTTCCGCGTGTGATGTCAGATTCTAAGTCAACCACACCCTCCGCCCTGGAAGTCTTACGTAGATTTTTAACGGTCCATTATTACTTTTTTTTAATTACTAAAAAAAATTACAAAACTACTTATACTGATAGGAATATTGTTTAATAATATAACGTAATTTTTAATGATGCCATAATACCTTTGCTCCTTGATTCAGAAGTTCTTCAACACACGCCTTCCCAATACCGGAAGCAGCTCCCGTTACCAAGGCAACCCGCCCTTTTACATCCATGCTGATTTTTTTTTATTCTTCCGGCCTGGAAAAAATTATTATCTTTTTTAGTTTAATTATTTTTTTGTTAAATTTGGGAATTCAAGATCATAATTTTCATATGTTTACAAAATCGGTGCTTTAAAATAATACTGTAATTAAACAATTTCGAATTAAAAACATTCAAAACTGAATAAAATTTAAGTTGTCAAAACTGACCTACGTTTATTTAAAGGCCTTCTAGTATGAATGATTTTAATCCTAAGCATTTTAAACTTAAAAAATGATTTTTTAACCTTTAATACTGTAAATTCAATACTTTCAAAAACACTAAAATATCACATTTTTAAATTTTTTTCCAAATAAGACATTTTTATATTTGGTAAAATAAGAGTTTGGAAAATTCTAAATTGACGTTAATAATTATATTGTTAATTTAAATAAATTTTCCAAGCTGATGTGTTAATTACTCTTAAAACACCCTAATTACATTATGGACAAAAAAATTATTTAATTTCCTAATGATATATAAAAAACTGAACGATATATATTTTATTATGTAACAGTAATTTGCACTAATAAAAACAAACTGTACTTATATGCACAACTATTCATTGATATTTTTAATTGTAAAACTGTAACATAAATTTAAAGAAATTTTCTCTGCTTTATTAATAATTGAACTGGTTTTCACTTTCACATCGCTCGAATGGATTCATTAACAGTAATAATAGAGTATTATTAAATATTTACATGAATTTTAAGCAGATGTCATTCGAGGACAGTATCGCTTGTCAATTGACAACCACTCACAGACTAAAGCCACAATATTCAATTATCTTACTTCGAAGAGACGCGCAACAATTTTTCCCTTTCACCTGACCCGATACTTACAAACACTTTGGCGAGAGACGTGTCACTAAAATTATAAATAAACATTCTATTCCAAATTTAAATTTTGCCATTTTTTGTTGTATTCATATTTTATAATAGATTTTTGTGATTGCTACAAAATCCCAATTTCGAAATTCCCTGAATTTCGATCACCCTAACTTTTTTACTGACCGATATTTCATTTTCCAGGACCGTTATAAATTGTTCCTTTATATATAAAACTTGCTTTTCTAGTGGCAAAAGGTATACATAATTTGACAGGAAAAAAAAGAAATTTTCGAAAATAGTTAAATTTTCAACTAAATTGATCAATTTTGGATAAACAAGAAATAAAATAATAGTTGTTATTCCAACAAAGAATAGTTTAATTTGAAATTAAAAATGGGTAAATTAAACCATAAAAATTAAGTTTTTAACCCATTAGCGCAAAACATAACCAAAACAGAATAACTTTCAAACCAAAAAGAATTAACTTTTCGAAACAGAAAGTTTTTAAAAAAATTCAAATCTAAAGAACGAATTTTCAACAAAAAAGTTAAATTTTCCACACAAACAATTAATTTTTTACTAAAATGATGAGTATCAAACAAAAAACATGGATTTCCCGAGTAAAAATTCTTCCGACTTGTTTTCGACTTCCATTGCTCTCAACCAAGACATGCTGAAGTCGAAAATATCGACTTCAGGATCCCTCGATTTTATAACGGATCCAGACTTCAGTGTATGACTTGGAGACAAGTTTCTATGTCTTGAAGACAAGTTTCTATGTCTTGAAGACTGTCATAAAAGCTAATCTTTGTTAATGACTAAACTATCTTGTAGATTTGTATACAATATATATGTATCCAATCAATTTATTCACGGATTTTTATTTGTATTATACTTGTTTGACGAGAATATCAAAAATAATGTTTGTTGTACTCGTTCAGACCTATAAAAAATACCAGTTTTCAAAAAAATGTAGGAATTTGCAACTGACAAAATAACATTTCGACCAAAGATAAAGTAGTTTAATTTTTATTCACAAAAATAAATTTACATTTAAAAAAATAAATATTCAACGAAAGAAATCAATTTTTAAATAAAAATTAGGCAGGTACATTTTTAGTTAGAAAAACGAATTTTCAACAAAAAAAAAAAATTTTAAAGAAAATAATCAAATTTACAACCAAGCAGATGAATTTTCAAGCAAGAAGATTACATTTCTATCAAAGAAGGTTTTTTCCATAAAATATGGAGTAATTAATTTTTCAGTTTAAAAAATGAATTTTTACTAAAACTATGAAACTTCGAACAAAAATAATGTTTTTAACTAAAGTTTAATTTTCAATGATAGAAATGAAATTAAATAGTTTTTAAAGCAAAATCTAATATTTTAATTTTTTTAAACCTCTACCGAAACAGATTTATTTTTAAACAAATTTTTGCAATTTTACCTGAAAAATATCAAATATCTCCCAAAAGAGATAAACTCTCAAACTAAAAAGATGAGTTTCTAACAAAGGCGATAAATTTTCAACAACAAAAAAATTCATTTTGAAAACCGCCAGCATAACCAAAAATTGTAAAATAAATGTTTATTTGATTTTCCGTATTTCTAATGCTAAACGTCAATATAATCCAAAATCGTTATTTTATTCTAAGTCTTGTTCAAAATATAATGATTTTCGTTTGAAAATACCAATTCTAAAACACTCCAGCATAATCTAAATTTTCTAAAGAATTGTAAATATTCTTTGAAATATACTTATTTTACATTAAAAATACTAAAAATTTCTGAAAAAAAAACAGAAACATAATATGACAAAAAATTGTTCAGAATTAGAAATTATCTTCTAAATCTATTGACTTTTAAATAAGCATATAAATAATTTAGAAACTATTCATAAAAAATTAATAATAATGAATTAAAGATTAAATTTTAAGTAAAAGAAGGAAAAGAGTTGTTTTATAAAAGGAGGCCCTCATTTTTAAATCTTTATCAATAAGCAAATAATATTGAGGACAAAGAAGAAAACGGAAGGTCAATAAAGAAAAAAGGAAACAGACATACCTGGTACAAGTTAAAAGTCAACGAAAAAAATCAGTATGAAAATCCAACAGAGAGCAAATACCTTGATTTGACTCAAATGCATATTAAGACAAAACAAAGAAAAATATCATTAAAAAAGGGTGAAAGCTTGTCATCCCTCTTGGAATGGAAAGACGAGTGACTGAACAACTGATGGAAATTACGACAATTCAAATCAGATAACCGAAAGTAATGAATGAGTCGATAAAGTAAAATTGGTTCGTAAACGTCTATCTATCTATTATGTTGACCTTCATTTTCACGACTTGTTTTGCTATTTAATAAAAAAAAGTTCTAGACTAAACGTAAGACATTCCAATGATTTTCGTTTTAAATAACAAATATGATCTGAAAAACATTCATATAACCTGAACCTTTTCAAAAATTGCGAATCCAGTGCAACCTATCATGATTGTTGTTTTAAAAAGCTATTTTCTGATTCAAAACACTAACGCAACCTAAAATAGTTAAAAGAAGTTATGAACCTTTAAAATATAACGTTCTTTTTAAACGTTAATTTCCGGTCAAAAATGGTAACAAAAACTAAAGCGTATAGTGTTGATAAATTTTGAAACCTAATAGCTTTTAATTAAAAATACCAATTTCCGGTATCATTGAAGATTTATAATTTGTAATAAAAGTCGCTTGTAAAATTGCTAATTTTCAGCGAAATCACTCACATAAAACATGTATAATATTTTCAAGACTTTGTTAGATAATTTGAGGGTAATAATTTGAAAGCATTAAAAAGCACATAATTTTTTCACAATTCGCATAATGGTTTGCATAATTTTTAATTTTTATTAGTTTAAGGGAAAAATCTTTTTTACTAGCCAGTGCCCTTTAAGTAATGAAAAACCCATCGAGTTTTAAAAAAAATGGTTGCAAAAATATTTGGATTATTATTATGTCACAAAACATAAAAATCGTGCATGACTGTTTTATTAGGATATACTTACATATTACCTTTTTGTACTTTTACGTGATATTTATATAAAATAATATTTTATTTATACATAACATAAATGTATATGTATGTATGTAAAACATAATAATAATATTGTATGTTGTAATAATATAATAAAACATATGTATAAATGTAAAACATGATATTTCAAAACAAATAAAAATTTCGTAAACTTTTGTAATAAAGGTATGGTAATGAAATAAATTATTTCACTCTGTATTGCGAAATGTAATATTTATGTAACAATGTTGCATAAATTATATTATCATTGAATTTTTGATTTTGGTAAACTTTATGTAATAGTTATGCAACAAACGTATAACAGTCTTGATTCAATATTATACAGTTCCTCGTTTAGGATTGCATTACTATAATTTTGTTTACTATTTTGTATGTATCAGTTATGTAAGAGGTTTATAATAATCATGTTACAATTTTGAATAAGTGGCTAAACTGTCAGTACTAAATAAGATTAAAAAGAATAAATGATATAGAAAAAACATTAACAGGTCCAGTTTTCACATAATATATCATATAATACTACAAATATTCAGAACTAAATTGATTCAATTAATCTTTAAAGAAAATAATGCAACAAGCGATAATATAGACACATTTAATAATTTATACTAAAACCACTATAAACGTTACTTCATAAAATATATCTCTATTACACTATATTCTCATTTCCCTCATTGGAATAAAACGGTGTATTATTGAATGCTGCAATTAATTCACATTTATTTAACAGTTATGTAATAAACCTATAACCATCTTGATTAAATATCACAAAATTCTTAGTTTGGGTTTGCATCTCTATACATTTTTTTGCCATAACTCATATGGCAGTTATATAATAGCTAGGTAACAGGCTTATAACAACCATATAAAAATATTTAATTATTTGATCAATTGTTAGTATTAAATAAAATTAGAATGTTTGAATGATAAAAACAAAACCTTAACATATTTAGTTTTCCTTTTATAGTAAGTTTAGATAATGTTAAAACTGTTCAGAACCATATTCATTCTAATAATATTCAATAAAAAATAATGCAGCAACTAATAATATAAATTTTTTTAAATTATCTTTACCAAAAACAGTATAAGCACTACTTTATAAATTATATCTCAATTACGATCTACTCTAATTTCCCTCGTTTAAATAATGTGGTACAGTATTGAATGCTGCAATTAAATAAAATGTATGTTACAGTTATGTAACCAACTTGTAACTTGCATGACTGTAATTTTGTTTACTGGTTTTTTATGTAGCAGTTATGTAAGAGTTATGACAAATTTTTATAACAATCATGCATTGATATTTAATAAATTGATAATTTTTTAGTAGTAAATAAGAGCAGACTCATTGGATGATTAAAAGACATGAACAAATACAATTTTCTTTTCATAGTTTTTTTTTAGATAATAGTAAAACTATTCAGAACTAAATAATTGTATTGAATATTTAATAAAAAATACGACAACAAACAATAATATAAACACTTTTTATATTCTATACCTAAAGCACTATAATCACTGCCCTATGAAATATATCTCGATCACACTATACTCAAATTTCCCTTATTTACTAGCCACGTCATTTCACTGAAACTACCCCTTCAAAATTTTCCCACCAAAAACCTCCTTTATTATTTTCCCAACACTTTAATCTGAAAAACAAAACCTTTTACAATTTCATTCACGCAATTCCTATTTTTCTCCTCAGTTTTCTCTCTTCTTTAAGCCTCTTTTTCAACCCTGAACTTCCATTGTGAAAAACGCCGCCCGGATCTCACAAAATGAACTTGAATCCAAAGAAAATTCCCCTCCCGGAATTCCATTAAACCGGCGAGTCGCTATTATTAAACACTGAAGGTCACCATTCATGATCTCTAAAATATGTACCAGACCGGGCTTATTTTTGTAATTCACTCGTACCTATTGTTTCGCCGGTTGGTCCCTCCCTTTTTCCTGGTGTCTTGCAACAAGCAACACGAAAACCTGATCCAAAGTGAGTCAACTCCCTTTATAAGGGATGACTAGAGAGTGTGAGAGGCCAGACCTGATATGGGGTAGAGGGGTGAGAAATGTAGTAGCAGAACCTCTCTTATGGCAAAGTCGGATATCGGAAATAAAGGTGTGGTTGCCGGCATCAGCCGAGCGGCTCGGTGGTATGACTGTCTCTTGGTGTGGCACCCACCCTTTATAACATAGTATTGATTGCCGCCGTTGAGTAAAACCGGGGAGTACACGCGCGTCTACAACCACGAGGATTTGTGTGCCGACCTTAAGGCTTCAATTCTTGTCGAATGAACCCCTCAAAAAATCCTTCCGAGACCTGTGTGTTCCTAGACTCGGGAAAATCGACCCGTCCGGGTCAGACGAGACTTGTAGGTAATTCCCTTCACCAAAATTTTTATTTGCGAAATAAGATATTTATGAAATAAAAAATGTGCCCGCTTCGCTAGCAAGATTTAGCACGCCCGGGACGCGCAATTGTTGGTCCTCGCGCTTCTTGCTCGATATTATATTTATCTCGCGCTTCGCGCTCGATGATATATTTACACCGTGTTACGCGCTCGGTTTTTGTATATTCCCCACTCTTATGCACAGTCTTTTTAAAACTAAACGTCAAAACACCGACAACAGTGATTAGGTGATTGTGAATTCTCTTTTGTTAAAGCTCTTTCGGCGTTACACATTATCATCACGTATCTCGTGCTTCGCACTCGAGTTTGTCCCTCAGATTGCATATAATTTCCATATCTGTGTATTATTACAATTTATAACATGCATTCGTAATAAAACAGACAATATACAGTCAACTGAATTTTCTACCGCATCGTGTTCTACGACGTCAAAAATCTAATTACGACAACAATCCAACTAAACTTCGAATAATGA